>JAJLYD010000271.1:0-25077 GCA_030571615.1 Jamesozyma hellenica
TTAAATAAAATAAAGAAAGAAAAAAAAAAAATCCCATCTCATTTAAAAATAAGAAAAAAAAAAATTATTTATGCTGATCTATATATATATAAAAGTAATAACATTAATAATAATAACGTAAAAATTTATATAGAACAACAATGAATCGAATAACAAATAATTATAATAACAATAATAATAATGTTATACCAAGATCAAATTCAATTTCTGATTTATTTGAAACTTCAAATTTTGAACTTAATAGTAACAATAATATATCAAGAAGAAAATCTTTAATAAGAAGAAATTCTTATTATAATTTTAATATTGATAGTAATAGTAATAGTAACATTGATAGTAATAAAAGTAAAAATAAAAATAAAAATTACAGAAATATCTCTAATGAAAATAACTATAAAAATTTATTAAAACAAAATGATAATAGAAAATTTAATTATAATTTACAGAAATCTGAAGCAATTTTTTGTTTAAATAATACATTATATAATAATATTCGTATCCCGCATAACAATAATAGTATATCGCATAATAATAAAATACAACATTATAATAACATATCAAATAATAAATGGCAAAATAATAATAATAATAATAATAATGAACTGAAAAATAATATTTCCCTAAGTGATAGTTTTCATAACAACATATCGCGTAATAATTCTTATAATAATTCTCATAGTAATATCTCTAATCATAATTTCTCTAACTATAACATTCTACCTAACAATGACATCAATTCAACAAATTTATCACCATTTCAAATTCAAAAAAAAAAGATGAAACAAAAATATACTTTCCCAAATGGTGACATTTTTACACCAAGAAATTTCTTCCCAAAGACCTTAACTTACGCAGAATCTTATCAACCTTCAGAAATTGAAACAAATAATAATAAATATGAAAATAGTAATAAATCTGAAAATAAAAAAAATATTTCAAATGTATTTAAGAAATTTTTACATTCAAAAAATTCAAAAAATTTAACAACAACAACAACAACTCAAGATTTACAAGTTCATACCGATATTAATAAAACTAAATTTTATGAAAAACTATTGAAAAGATGGGATAAAGTCAACATAAATAAAAATTTTTCAAAAATAAATAATAAAAATAACAACAATAAAAATAAAAATACTATTAAAAAAGTTTCTTTTAATAATGAAATTTTCTTAAATGAAACCTGGAGTAATTTAGACTATGATAGAAACGCAGTTGAAACGGTACCCTTAAATAATGTGATTAAATTAGAATTAAATAATTTTAAAAATAATGAAATGCCAATTCATACTGATAGCATTAAGTTAAATCATATTTATATGTGATGTATTCATATTTAAATATATATATATATATATATATAAGAATAAAAAAAAAATAAATATCTATTTTTTTTTTTTTTTTTTACAATTAATTTTAAGTAAAATCTTTTTCTTTTTTTTTTTTCAATAATTGAATAAAAATTCCAAACAAAACATATAAACAATTTATTTTTATAGTTTAAAATTTCTTACTTTCCAAATAATTTAAAAAATAATTGACCTATATATTTAAATTTAAATGTGCAACCTTAGACTAAATTAATTTGGTTTTTAAAATAAAAGTACAGAAATAAACGTCTATTGAATAAATGCATATAGTAAACGTAATGTCACACATAAAAGACAACTTAAATAATTCTGAAAAATGCAATCAGCAAGAAAAAGAGGTGTCTATCTATCTAATTAACAAGAAAATTTTATTAGATATAATTGACTAGCTGATAAAAACAATGATTATGCTAATAGCTGCCAAAGGAAAGATTCAAGAAAAAAAATACCAAAAATGAGTAAAACAATTGTGTCTTAAGTCAGAAAATGTTTTACAAGATAAATTATGCAAGTATTGCACTTAACATCTATTTTATTATTTGTTTTTATTCTGTAACTTATAATATTTTGTGTTTAATAAAAGTTTTGTAAATTAAATTGAATAATATGAATTTGAATATGACAAGAAATAAGAATTCAAAGTATTCCTAAAAAGCTATAAGATTTGGAGCTCAGTAATACAATAAAAAATATTAAGTTTTTGATGCAATGTTCCAAATAATATAAACTTTCATTATATAATTATTTGCCCATTTTATCCGTTATTTTTTGCCAATTGGATGCAACTCAGTGTACAATAAAAAAGGCGGTGTTGTGTAGACAATGTTTAATAGTACTTTTCATGTGTTTTACTTAAAAAAACTTTAATATGGGAAAACGCTGACTTTTTATAGCTAAATATCAAATATGAAATATAAATAAGAACAAACTAAATACTTTAAAGTGTGAGAATCAACGGAATTTTATACCTTTTGGAAGCATTAAATGAGCTGATGGTTCTTGACCTGAATCCATCAATATTATGTGGACTTTCTCCAATATTTGCTCTTTATTACCTTTTTCAAGTCTAAGATTAGGGACCCCTACACTAAAAAAAACTGTTGTAAACCAAATAGAATAATATGAAATGAACTTTGACAGGAAAAGACATTCCAAGGTACCCCCGAAAAACTAGAAATTAATCTAATTTTATTAAGAATTAAAAATAGAACATAATGATATAACATTAATGGTCATAGGTCAAAACTCAAGCAGTTACACAGTTTGAGAAAAGGTTTACACAGTTTTAAGGAAGTTACACAGTTTTGGTGTAACTAGTGTATTTGAAGAATAAGAAGTCTCAGTTGAAATGATCCTGTTTACGAATGTAATGTGTTAACTGTGGAATTCTGAAAAGTATAAATACCAGGTTATTATATCAATATCCTGAATAATTATTTGAAGAATTCCTTTATAATTATTTTATATAATTTTT
The DNA here is from genome assembly GCA_030571615.1 of Jamesozyma hellenica. Taxonomy (NCBI): domain Eukaryota; kingdom Fungi; phylum Ascomycota; class Saccharomycetes; order Saccharomycetales; family Saccharomycetaceae; genus Jamesozyma; species Jamesozyma hellenica. Next base: position 2,845 of record JAJLYD010000271.1, read on the forward strand.
GTATCTTAAATATAAAAAAACAACAATCAATTAGTTTTCGATCTGATCTTCTGAATAATATAATCTTTTATTATATTATTATTTTGCGCTTCCCTTCTGTTTAAATTCTGCTTTTTGTGTACAACTTAGTGTACAATAACAAAATTATAAAAATTATCCGATATAGTGTAACGGCTATCACATCACGCTTTCACCGTGGAGACCGGGGTTCGACTCCCCGTATCGGAGATCAAATTTAATATTTTTTGAGTTATAAATAATAGTGACAATCAAACAAAAATATATGGTTACTTCTTTTTAATCAAAAAAGGAAAATTGAACAGTTTTAGCGTACAAATGGTTATAACTATGATATGCTAATATTCAAGTTTGGAAAAAAATTTCATAGAGATTTTTTACTTGCGAGAAAAACGCATTTCAATAATTGAGTTGGTCGATAAGGGCTAGGCTTGTATAAAAGAGAAATGATAGGAAAGGATGAACTATCAGCAACCAAAAATGAAAAGAATTATACAATATTTTTTAATTACGTTATATATATTAGACAGTATTAGGCACTGATTTATTTGAGTCAAACCAGGGAAAATTTTAGTATGAAATAATGAATTATAAACGCCAAACTTGAGATTAGATGTTTATTATCTTTATATATTATAACTTGGTAGCAACCACCGTATTACGTAGCCAGCCTGGTCGGATGATCAATGAAAATAGCTTATTTATTATTATTTAATAATAATGCGCCTGTTTTATTATATATATATATATATATATTTTCTTGTGGATATGAAACATATAATAAAAAAATTGTTTAGGCTTCGCTACATTTTCACTGAAATTGATTTGCAAATGAAAAGTAAAAAAGGTTAATCGTTTGAGAATTATTTACCAATTAAATAAATGTATATTTTAGTAAATTATGAATAAGAACTCGTGTATAAATCTAAATGATAAAAAAAAAAGTTTAAAATGTAATAATTTATAACAACAAAGAAGCTGAAACAAATGTTGCTGCTGTAATCGATAAGTTTATTCCGTTAAAAGATATTAGTAAATTACGTTGAGATCCAGATCCAGAATTTTTTTTACTTGTTTGAGTGGATGATGCAGATGTAATACTATTTGTGGTACTAGTATTAGTTACATTAGAATTTGTAGTTGTATTGCTACCAGTGTTATAACAGGATGCATTAGAATTTGTAGTTGTATTATTATCAGTGTTATAACAGGATTCATTAGAATTTGAATTAACAGCATGTGGGTGAGAACCAGCTAACGCTGCACCTGCCACTGCACCCGCCACTGCACCCGCCACTAAACCATTATTATTATTCGAATTTGAATTTGAATTTGAGTTTGAGTAGCCAGAACCAACATATGATGGATTTGAATTAGTGTTTTGGTTACTATTAGATGAACCAACATTCGAGTTTGAATTTGAATTTAAATTGTTGTTTGAAGATGAGCCAGAATTGACCAAAGTTTCACCAGAATAAATTGAACTGTTATCTGAATTTGAATCACCTTTTGTAGTACTTCCAGATGATGAACCACCTTTAGTGGATTCACCAGAAGTACTGCCACTACCATGGCTTGAGGCACCACTACTGCTATGACTGGAGGCACTACTGCCTGCGCGAGCACCGCCAATACTACCTTTCTTTGATTGAGCTTCGGAAACATCTATATCTGTTAGTTTGACCATATCTTTCCTAATTCTATGATCTGGTTTATGGATTGAATCTTTATTGATATATTCATTTTTTGGAATAAAAGATGATTCTGCAACAAGTACAAGTGTAGATAATGCAATAATTAATTGCTTCTTCGATGACTTCATATTAAGTCTTCGATGTTCTTGTCTGTATGGTATTATCTTACTCAAACTCTCTTGTCAGAAGAAATGGTTATTACCTTGTATACTATAACTGTTTATATAGGATTTAGTACACGTTTATATGCCACACACTTTTTTCATGGGGGCTCTATAATGGCTTATACTGTTCCCAATAAATTTCACAAAGTTAATTCAAGAAGCCTGTTTTATTTCTTGCCTCCATCATTTCTGTTTTGGGTAATTGTACGTAAACAAATTGCGCCGTCAAACTTTTTCAAGCCTCAAAATAGAAGCAAAAGGGATCGTTGCCCAGAAAAGCACGTACAAAACCAAACAAACCATGAAATGATTATATATTTTTTAAATATCAAGCACTCATTGCTAATTTACAGGCTTGGTGACTAAATTTGTTAATTAACCAATCAGGGAAAACCTGGAATAAAAAACAAACAAACAAACAAACAAACTGTGCCACTTTGAAAATCTGCTCCCCCCTTCCGGTTTATTGAAAACTAATTTGATTAAAGAAGAAAAAGTACTGAAATTTTCAAAGATGATACGCAAAACGCTCAAGACTACAAAAGGAGGAGTTATATTCAAATTGGAGTAAGACAAAAAAGGCTGAATCAACTACCAGATTTTTTTGTGCCTGACTTTGTATGTCTTTCTTGGTTGTATGTTCCATTTTTTGCAAATGCAATTGTTGATGAAGTATGTTGAGACGAAGCGATGTAGGCGTTATCATATGTACTGCTGCTGTTGTGGTTACTCTGCCTCCTGTTACCGTATGATTTATTGTTTTAATATTTTAAACATGACCTTTGCCAACTGATTTAGTTAATGATAAACCTCTTGCATGAACGAATCTTGTGTTCCTGAACGTATCATTTTTTTTCCCATAATACTTCGCAAGTATAAACAACCATCTGTACGTTTTTTGAATAAGAAACTTCAATTAAAAAAAAAAATAGAAAAAAAAAAAAAGAAAATCCTGTAAACGTAATTGAGGTTTTACTTACTCTAAGTACTATTGACAATATTTATTTATTCATTTATTTGTCTATACATTAGAACTTATATAAAATGGCTTCTTATTATTTACGCAATTTTTCTTTTTTATAATCAATTATCATTATAATTTAAACTTTTAATAACATTATTAAATATATTAGAAAACGAATCTAAATTCATTAAATCATCAATTTTAAACTTATCATTTTCATTCAATTCACTAATTTTAAAATAATAATCTGAATATTCTTGAAAAATGAATTCTTTAATTGCTTCAATTAAATGTATTGATATTTCTTTATCATAAATAGATTCACAGATTTGTTTATAAATTAATGGTATTTTTTCTTTAATATTTTTCAGTAATTTTTCAAAATTTTCAATTAATAAAATTTTTTCTAAAGATTTATTATTATTATCAATTGGTGGTATTAAAAAATCTTGTATAATTTCATTAGATGCAATATGTGTAAAAATTTTAATAACATTTCTTAATTCTTGAATTAATTCAGTTCTTGCATCAACCATATTATTAACAACTTTTGGAATCAATTCTTTTGCTAAGGTTAATACAGACGAACCTTTTCTAAATGATTGGAAAATATTTTCAACAGTTGTAAATTCTATTGATCTTTCATTAACTGTATTTTGAATATTAAATTTTTGAATTTCATCGCGTAGTAATAATAAATTTCTCAAATAAAATAATTTAAAATTTAATTCTTTTGTTAAAAAAATTTCTTGTGAGTAATCTTTATTATTATTATTATTATTTTTAATAAATTCATTAGCTTTTTTCAATGATAAGATACAATTATGAACTACATTATGTGCTAAATCATCAAAGATTTCATTATTGATCATTTCATAAAATTTAAATAATAAAGATAAACCTTTAATTAATGGAATATAATAAGATGAAATTAAAAATTTTTTTCCAAAATTTTCAATATAAGTTGTCACAAAATCTTCAGTTGAATTATTTATCTTTAATTTTTTATTTGAAATAATAAAATCTTCTAATTTTGGTTCATATTTTGTTATATTTTGATCAATATACAATTTAACAATATCAATCAATCTATCTTGTAATAAATTTGTTATTGGTTTAAAAATTTTATCTAATTTAATATTTTCATATTGTTTTAAGTATTCATTTGAATTTTCTTCAAATTCGTAATATGGTGTGAATAAAATTACGCAATCGTATAATATATTAATATTATTTTCAATTAATAATTTGGTTCTAATAGTTGAATAAAATGGTTCACAAAGTTTTGTATAAAACCATTCATTAATTTTATCATTACATAATTTATCATTATTGAAAAATTTAATAAATAAATTAAATTCTTTTTCACATAACTGTTGAAAAAAATTTTTATTATCTTGAATAAATTTAATTAATGAAAATTTTTTATTATCATTAATAATTGTATTATCTAATTGTAACCAAATTGTATTATAAAGAATTTTCCATCTAATTTGAAAATATTGATCGAAACAATCATTAAGTATTGAATTTAATTCGTTTTCATATTTAGTAAACTTTAAAGTATTAGTGACCCTATTAATTAATTCTATGACTTGTATTTGAAATTCGTCTGAAATTGAAGCAAATTTATTATAAATTAAAGCATCTCTGGTATTTTCATTTGCTAAGATATCATTTTTTTTCATGATATCGTTAAAGGTTTGTTTTAATAAATTAATTAAATAATTTAAAATTAATTGATAAGATTTAATTAAACATTGTTTAAATTTAATTCTATAAGTTTCAGCATCAATAATATCAGGATTTGAATCTAAAAAAATTAAAGATTTATCAATATTTTGTAACATAGATTTGAATGAATCTTTACGAACTATGTTTGTCGAATTTGCATGATTTAATCTACGAATAATTGGATCTAAATTATTAAAATAAGATAAATAATGTGGTAATGATTCAGATAATGATGTAAGTTTTAAATGAGAATCGTATAAAGTTTTTGTATCGTTAATGAATTGAGTTGAATCTTTTGAAATCATGTTAAAATTATCGATTGTAATTGATAATTTATCTTTAATATCTTGTGTATGATTTAATAAATTTTCATAATCTTTTAAATTATCATCTAATTGTCCTAAATAAGTTGAATAGTATGTATATTTCAAAGAATGATCTAATTTAATGGATTTTTTTGATGGAGATAATGATGATAATGAAATTGAACCATACTGAATATTGTCATTATCGTTGTCATTATCATTTTGAGTTTCAATTTTTGATGAAAGTTTTTTCAATTGTTGCAATAAATATGAATCATCTAGTACATCTAAGATATTTTGATTCTCTAAAGAATTCGAAGGATTTGAAGCGATACTTTTCACTAAAGAGTTCCGTCTACTTTTAATCATTTCGGAAATATGTATTATTCTTTTATCAAATATAAGATTTATAATTAAAGCTACCAATTATTATTCAGTTATTTATTTATTTATGTTTTTTTTTTCAAAACCGCGTGTTAATTAATCAAAAGTTGTTAAAAGCTGAACAATTCTTTGTTTGAAAGAAAGAAGAAAACAAACAATATGTATATAAATATAAATATAAATATATTTATATTTTTTGTTATATGAAAATATTTTTTATAGTGTGATGTTAAATTATAATGAATGGTAAAACAGACAATGCAAGAATTAATTTTTTTTATCTTAATACAAGCGCTATAAGTTATTTGTATTAATCAATTAAAGACACTAGTAAAATATAAGTCAATGAATATAAATATAAATATAAATATATCCAAATTTCACTTAAGAATTTCATTGCCATTGCATTTAAAAAAATAAAATATTTTTTTTTTTCAATTTTTGATGTGCGAGAAAAATTTTTGATTGTTCATTTTTTTAGAAAAGAAAAAAATATGAAAATTTTTATGTGAACATTTAAAAGAAATAGAAGAACGAGCAATTCAAAAATAAAAATTGAATATTAATTTGTTTTTATTCTAATATTGTAGATGCAAAACGTTAAAAGGGTCAAGATAGATAAGATGGTTAAACAAGTTTGTACTCATAACGGATCATTCCATGCTGATGAATCCTTAGCTGTGTATATTTTAAGATTACTTCCAGAGTATAAAGATGCTAAGCTTGTTAGATCTAGAGATCCAAAAGATTGGGAAGCCAGTGACATTGTTATTGATGTTGGAGCACAGTATGATGCTAAGAAATATTTTGATCATCATCAACGTGGTTTTTTGGAAACATTTTCAAAAAGATATGAAACTAAACTATCTAGTGCAGGTCTTATTTACAAACATTTTGGTAAAGATATCATTTCAAGTATTTTAGATGGTAACGTTAGTAAGAATGATTTAGAAATATTATATGAAAAAGTTTATAAACAATTTATTGAGGCTTTAGATGCTAATGATAATGGTATCGATCAATACGATTTAAAAGATGATAAGATCCAACAAAAGTTTAATAATAAAGCTATTAGTATACCAGGTATTGTATCTGGTATGAATCCATCATGGAATGAAGATAATTCTAGTGAATCATTTGACAAATGTTTTTTAAAAGCAAGTCAATTTATTGGTGAGATTTTTGTTACATTAGTTAAAGGTTATGGATTATCATGGTTACCAGCCAAGACTCTTGTTATTGATGCAGTTAAAAATAGAAAGACAATTGATGAGAGTGGTAAGATTATATTGCTTGAACAATTTTGTCCGTGGAAGGAACATCTTTATGAAATTGAAAAAGAATTAAAAATTGAAAATAAGATTGAATTTGTCTTATTTCCAGATTCTTCAAGTAATTGGAGAGTTTCAACGGTTCCAGTTTGTTCAGGGTCATTTGATTTTAGAAAAGGGTTACCGGAAGAGTTTAGAGGATTAAGAGACGATGTCCTGAGTGAAAAGAGTGGAATTGAAGGGTGTATATTTATTCATAGTGCGGGTTTCATTGGTGGTGCCAGTAGTAAAGAAGCTGTGGTTGAATTAGCCAGGAGATCTTTATGAATGTGAGTGGGGGGGGGGGTACACACACACATATTTGTATATATACATTTATTTATTTACTTATTTATTTATTTGTTCATTTAAATAATTTTAATTGTTCACAAGCCCTACACATAACCCTAGGGCAATATTTGCACCACCGCGTGACCTATACACCAGCCCTAAATGGCTTGAAATTAACAAACCACACTTTACAGGCCCTAAACACAAACCCTAGGTCACAAATTACAAAACCGGGTAACACATTTACAAACCCTAGGGTATATACAGGGCTTATACGGGCAGGGTCACAATTTACAAATTCGTTGCGGTTTTCTTTGCATTCGCAGAGAAAAAAAAACACATCGAGCGAACCCTCAAAAAGTAAAATAAAAGTAAAATAAAATAAAATACAACACGTCAAATTTAATGATCCAAGTATATTAAATGTTTAAACAGAACAATAATACAAACATTATAAAAAACTAATTTTAACACACCTCATAGACAAAGAATTAATATTTTTTTTACTTAATAATATAAAAATACATAAAAAACCAGAAAAAAACGAAAAAAAAAAACGAGAAAAAAAATACTAAAAAGTACTAAACTTTAAAACACTTTTATTCAAGAACATGAAAGGATTTTTATGGTCTTCGAAACACAAAAAATCCTCAAATCAAAAGAACAATACTTCCAATTCTCGACGCAAAAGTTCAAGTTCTTTCTTACATTCTTCACAAAATAATAATAATAATAATTCTACCTCGTCATTATCGCAAAATAACTTATCTTTCTCAAATTTACAAAATGATAGTAGTATTAGTTTAAATAATAATAACAATAATAATAATAATAAACCTTCACAACATATTATTAAATCAAATTCAAGTCTTATTAATGATATCGATTCAAACTTTGAAAAAAATAATAATTCTCTTAGAAAAAATGATTTATTAAAAGAAAATTATTCTAAATCAATGAAAAGTTTAAATAATATTATTACTAAAGATGATCCAATTTCAATTAATTCAGAAAATTATAATAGCAGTAATAATCCGTCTTATAAATTAAAAAATAATAATAATAGTGATGATATTACTACTACTAATAATGGTAATTTAGATGAAACTAGTAACAACTATAATAATATATCTTTAATAAATACAAAAAGTAATTTATCACTATCCGATATTACATCATCAAATATCGAATCAGATGATATTGATCATCTACCAAAAAATAATTTCAATAATTTAAACGATGAAAATTATGATTCTTCAATCTTTAAAGTAGGTTGGATTAATAAATCTCATGGTCAAATACCAATATTAATTAATAATAAATATAACAACAACACCACAAAAGATAAAAAATCTTTAAATAGAGAAAGTAGACTCTATGGCTCAGATTTAATCACATCATCATCCCAAAATAATTTAAAAGTTGATCTCGATATAGATAATTTATCACTAGATTCACAAATTTTAATTCCAGATTATAAAATTTATAGAGCTGAATTAAAAGGTTGTTTATTAAACTTATATAAAAGTGGTTTGAATAATAACATAAAATGTTTTGATCTAAATTTAAATTCATCAACAAATAATAATAACAATGAAATTTTTGATATTAATGAAACGGAATTAAATAATAATAATAATAATAATAGTAACAACAACAATACTAGTAGTAATAATAAAAGAACTACCGTTACTAATTCATCATTAGCATCCACATCAAATTCTCGTTCTATTGAAATTACATATGTAAGTGATCAATTCCCACATCCAAAATTAAAATTAGATAATAATAATAAAATTATTAGTGGTAACGTTGAAAGTTTATGTCATGCAATTTTATTTTCAAAAATTCCTGATTCCTTGGATAATAATTCTCATAATAATATTACAAAAAATCAAAGACACACTATTAATCTTTTATTAATATTACCATTAATTGATAATTTCATCAATTTTTTAATTATGTTTAATCAATTCGGTTTAACTTTTACTAAAAATAATTCAAAATTAACAAATAATTCATCACAATATTTTAACGTATCATACTTAATAGATGAACAAATTACTGAAAGATTAGCTTTAGTAATAAAGACAATCATAGACATTTTCCCAAGTTTCTTATTAGATAATAACATTTTACAAACAACTATCTCTTTATTAAATACAATTTCATTACATAATGATGAAATTTCAAATAATTTAAAAATTTCGGTTGCAAATAAACATAACGAATTAACCTCCTTAACTTCTTTAATTCTTTCACCACCACCATCATCATCATCATCATTAAATGATATTTTAAATTTTAATAAATTTTTAACAATAAACATCGATGATTTTACAAACGCTGTACATAATATTAATTTAAAATTTAATAAAATATGGGCTCCAAGATTAGATTATTCCTTATTATATTGTTCCAAATATTCTAATTCAAATATCTTATCATTAAATCCATTAATTTTTAATAATAATGAAAATATTCATTTCTTAAGTAGATTACTAATTTCACATCTATTTCCATCATTAAATTCAAATAAAATTATGTCTCCAATGATGAGAGCCAAGGTTTTAATTAAATGGGTTCAAATAGGTTCAAAATTTGAAAGATTAGGTGATATGGTCTCATGGTTAGCAATAGCAACGATCATTTGTTCAATACCAATCTTAAGATTATTTTTATCTTGGAAATATATTCCAGAATCAACTTTAAAAATTATCTTTAAAGATTGGGTTCCAACTATAGTTCAATTAGAAAGAAGACAAACTTCTTCAAAATCAACTGGAAACGTATTCATATTGGCACCACCAAATTTAGATGATCCTTTCATTAGATCGAACGTTATCTCTTATTTTGGTGATTTGACTATCTTTGCTGATGATTTACCTAATGAAAGTAAATTTAAATATTTAGAGAAAAAAATTAATCGTACTAATAATGCCTTTTATAAATGGGAAAAAAGATTACAAAATATAGATTTAAATGATAATAATAATAATAATAATAATAATAACGATACTACTACTACTACTACTACTACTACTAATAATAATAATAATAAAGATCCAAATTGTTTAACCGATGCAATTTATCAATTTTGGAATTATCATATTTCTCAACCAAATTTAAACATTGAAAAAATTATGAACTTATCTTTATCACACGAAGAACCATTAGTTGATACCAATTTATATTCACAAATTAATTATAAAAGAAGTCCTTTACTAACAGGTAGTTATTTACCTATCTTATTTAACGAATTATTACCAAGTTATTCATTATTTTCAAAATCAACTTTAATTAATGCTGCAGGTCCATCGAATGAAAATTTACCAACGAGATCATCATTACGTACATCAAGAGCTATTTCAATTAATGATCCTATAAATTTAATGAATAAACCTTCATCTTCAAATAATAACAATCAAATTACAGGTGTTGAAACAATTGATGGTCCTACCATTAAAGAATTAACTCTTAAACAAACAAAAAAACATATATTAATGAAATCAATTAGAGATGCTTTCAATATCGATATAGATTTATTTCATGTTTCTGATGATTTGATATTCAAATCAAGTTATTACGATATTTATTCACGTCCAGAAAGTATGGTAATTGAATTATCAACAAATTTTTTGCCACATTTTGATGATAATAAACGCAAATCAAATAATTCAATTTCAAGAAATTCCCGTGATAATAAAAGTAAATCAAATAATTCAATTTCAAGAGATTCTCGTGATGTTACAGGTAGACTAAGTAAAGCCTTAGAAAATATTGATTTTTTTGAAAATATTGGTGATGGAACAGATTCATTAAAAGAAAAAATTATTCACGTTGTATTAAAATGTGCATCCTTAGATAAAATTTTTGATTTAATTGTATTAACGGTAAACGTTTTCTCAAAACTTGTTGATACAAAAGATTTAGAAAAATATTATAATCATAAAAGAAAATTTAATAAAATTAATGCAAAAGATGATGTCTTTGGTTTATTAGATTATGCATTTGTTAAATTTGTCATGGACAATGATAATTTCACTGAAACATTTTTCAATTCTTATAAAAGTTTAACGACTACAGTTAGCGTATTAGAAAATTTAGCTAAAAGATTTATTGGGGCTAAGAGTTGCGCTATTGCTATTTCTAAAATTTTAAATTCAAGTAAAAATTCAAATGCAAACAATAATTTATTATCTATTAATGAACAAAAATTTCCAGTTTGGGATATGAGATTATCTAAATCTACAATAGTTAATTATATTTACGTTGGTATGATTCAAATTGGTGCCACGGAAGCTATATTACATTTAATAACCAATCATTATAGTGATTGTACCGATGATTTAAAATGTAATTCGACAATATTAGATATTATAAAGATTATGCAACAAGAAATTACATTGGAATGGCCAGAAAGATTAAAACAAATGACAGATGATTCAACGATAACGATTGAACAAGTCATCGAGGCAAAATCTTGTGTAACAAAATTAGAGGAATTTTTGGCACAAATTAAATATAATTATCAAAAGAGATTATATAGACCTGTTGGAGTTAATAAAATTCAAAGATCTATTACAGAATGTATCGAATCTTTTAGAACCTTGACGTTAGAAGAATTACAAAGTTTAATTAATAGTAAGAATTTAGATGATACATTATTAGTAGACTTTAATAATTTAGTTTATAATAATTATCAAGGTATCGTTAATTGGGTTAACAAATTAAATAATTTGATTTGTGAAAAATTTAATTTAGTTACGGAATTAGAATGGATATCAGTTTATCAAATTTTGGAATTAGAATCAAGTAAATCGCATACATCTTTCTTTTTATCACCATCAATTACAAAATATAATTCAATAATTAATTCCAATACAATTCAATTAAAAGATTTAGATATATTAAATTTTTTCACTTGGATTTCTAATTTAGCATATAAATCCGATAAAAATAAAGAAATTACTAAAATTATTGATCGATTTCCAAGTTCCGTACAAATTTTAATTAATTTGCATTTATCATTAACATCATTTTTCATAGTCAAAATTACTGATAGTTCAAAAAATTCTGAGAGTCGTTTAAGTACATGCTCTGTCATATTGCAAATTTTAAATTACGTTTGTTGGAAAAATTCTTCTTTAGATTTATTTGATTCTTACGACAAACAAGATGATAAAGCATTGAGTCCTCATATACCATCATTTGTTGAAACAGCAATTTCAGATAGCATTATTTCTCCTGAATGTAGATATTTTGAAAGTACATGGAAATCAGCACATAATTTATTATCTTGTAACGAAAATAAGCAAGAATCCAGCATAAAATCTATTTCTATGATCTTGGATACCATTGATGATATTCATGTTAAAAATTTTGTTGAGATAGATAATGTCTTTGATTCAAATCCAAGAAATTTATGTCCATGTGTTGGTTGGTTCATTGGTAGATTTTTAGAAATTTCACAATTTGTTCCAAATATGAGTGTTACCAATTCTAAATTAATAAATTTTGACAAAAGAAGATTTTTAAACAACATTATTAAAAACGTTACTAGTTTAGTATTAAACTTAGACGAAAAAGTGTCAGATCATTGTGGTTACATTTTATTTAATTACTTTCATGATCCGAATTATGCATATAGAAATTCCATTAAACAAGTTGCTCTAAATGAATCGAAGGCCATCAAATATCAAGATTCTGGCTTATTTAATGAAATATTATTAAGTGAAATTGAAAAAATTAAGAGAGATCGTAGAAAATTAGAGCTTTTAAAGGCTTATGACCGTGATCAAAAACAAAATAATCAACTTCATAAACAAAATTCCGCTCGACAATCACATAACTCAATTTATAAAAATAGAGATTCGATTTTATTACCTTCAGATTCTAGCACAATTTACTCTAGTGATTTTTCAAATTTATCGAACTCAAATAATTTATCAGTCTCAAGTTCAATTTCAAACAGAAATAAAAGGAATTCTGTTATGGTTTCATCAAATAGAAACTCAGTCATTTCCAACAATACATCTGGAACTGTTGGAAAAATGTTTGGTGGGTTTTTTAGGAGACCGTTTTCTATTGCCGGTTTTAACACTTCAAGTTCAAATTACCAATTGAATGGTGTATTATCTTCAGAGGCACAATCTAAAAAAGCAATTCAACCTTCTCTATTACCTGATCTTGACGGACAAGTTATAAAAGATTCGAAGCCAGTCTTAAGCATCAAAACTTTTGAAATTAAAAAAATTGTTGAAGTAATTAATCATAGGGAGAATCCAACATACTCTTTTGCCTTTAAAGTTATTATGAGAGATGGACATGATCATATGATACAGACGACTAGTTCATCTGATTTGGAAGAATGGGTGAAAATGATTAAATTTTCCAAAAGATATTCGTATCACTCTAAAAAATATAAAGCTCAAACGTACTACAAAGTATTTGGTGTTCCATTAGAAGATATATGTGAAAGGGAAGGTACCGTTGTTCCTACTATTGTGAGTAAATTATTAGAAGAAATTGAATTGCGTGGTTTAGATGAAGTAGGTCTTTACAGAGTTCCTGGTTCAGTTGGTAGTATCAATGCGTTAAAGAATGCCTTTGACGAAGAAGGTGCAGTTTCCAATACATTTTCCTTAGAAGATGATAAATGGTTTGAAATTAATGCTATTGCAGGTTGTTTTAAGATGTATTTAAGGGAGCTTCCTGATTCATTATTTTCTAACGAAAGAGTTGGTGATTTTGCAAGCCTTGCCCTTCGTTATAAGAACTCAGAAATTAGCGCTGACGAATACAAAAACGAGATGTGTTTATTATTAAAGAAATTGCCAAATTGTTACTACCAAACATTGAGAAGGATTGTCATTCATTTGAACAAGGTTCATCAGCACGTTGGAAATAATCGTATGGATGCATCAAACTTAGCCATCGTTTTTTCAATGAGCTTCATTAATCAGGATGATTTTGCCAGCAGCATGGGTTCAGCATTAGGTGCTATCCAAACTATATTACAGCATTTTATTAAGTCACCATCAGATTTTTTTTTCGATTGAATAAATCCCTTGACAATAAAGCATTTATATATATGTATTTATTTATAAAAATGTTCTAGTGACAAATATGTATTTTTAGAATATTATTATATTTAAAAGTGTTTTTCGAACTTCAATGAGTTGAGAAGCAAATAGACAAAGCATTCAGTAAAGTTTATATTTCTTTGAATTTTGTATAAATTTAAAAAAAAAAAAAAGTTAGAAGTAAAATATTTACATGACAACCGTATACAGCTATACTTTATTAACTATAGTTTATTTTTTTAAATCTGGTCTACGGACAATCTTAATTCTAGCATTCAATTTTCTTGCTTTTTCTTCATCTTGCAGTTTCTTTTGTTGTTCTTGCATTTTTTGTCTCTTTTGTGATTGCTGTCTCGATTTTGCCATACTAGATTTGAAAGCTTCAATTATACCTTTATTATCATTTGCTGATGGAGGGGTTGGAACTACATCAGCAATATTTAATTTACGTCTAACCCATTTATTTCTTAAAACCATTGTTTGAATAACTGATAAACAACCATTGACGGCAAAATAAAGAACAACACCAGCAGATAATTTCATCGTTGCAGGAATAGAAACTAATGGTAAAATTATAAAAATTCTTTTCATTGGCCCACTAAATTGTTGAGCACCGGTTTCACCACCTAATCTTGTAAATGACATAATAACTGCAGCAGTAATTATTTGTAAACCTAGGTATGGATCAGCTTGAGTTAAATTTTGAAACCAAGCGATACCTTGATTTGAAAACCCATCTACTGGATAATTACACATATTTCTTATACCATTAAAAAATCCAAGAGCAAGGGGTAATTGAATCATTGGTGCAGCTAGCCATCTATTTTTGATACCATTATCGGCTAATAATTTTTTTCTTCTAATAGCAATTCTTTGACCTTCAGCTAAATCAGTGGCTGCCATTAATTCTTGAGTGACTTTATCTAATTCAGGTTTAATTTTTGAATTACGAGCAACAGTATCTGAAGATTTGACATACAATGGGAAAATTAGTAAACGAACTAAGACAGTTGCAGTACAAATTGTACCCCACCATGGTAAACCAGTATAAACATGAACATATTCTAAAAGATGTTGAATAATATCGGAAGGCCAAGTCCATGTTTCAGCTAAGCCGATACTATTTAAATAACCAATATGATTTGAAAGTTCACCGACGGTTTGTGATGCTTGCTCGACAACTTCAGAAGATGTATTAACCATATCATCTACAGATGGTAATTGAGTTTGAATTTCACTAATTTTTTCAGAAACATCAGTAGATTTGTAACGAATACCTGAAAATTTTACAGCAGAAGCTTTTGCTCTATTGATCCAAATTGGGTTAACAATGGTAGGTTTGACAAATGTCTGGGCAGATATACGCGTAGTTGCACGTAATATGGAAGACCTAAGAAACATTTTAAATAATGGAACTTATGCTAAAGCTTTTGATCTTCTTTTAACTTTACCCTTTTTTAAAAATTTGCCTATCTCTAAATATTTTTCAGTTGATCTCGAGATGTAATTGTTATTCGTTTTTGTTTTTTTTTTTCGTTTCTCATTTGGCAAAATGAATTTCCGACTGTTGAAGAAAAAACCAATGAATATATAAAGTATAAGTTTATGTACAAAAAATTAAATTTAATGAAGTGACAATCTGATTGTTGTGTTAAGTCTACAGAAATTAGATTATTGTGGTTTTTTTCAGTTACTTTTACTTTAAGCAAGCAGACTGCTTCATAATTTTTGAGGGAAAATAAGGCGATATTAACCATTTGATATAATATAAACCATGTTAAGATGGCTCACAGTTCGTAGATTCATGAGTCAAGATTTAAGAAAGGGACTTTACTTAGAGTGCCTTAATAGGGATTTTGATTCTGTATTGTCACAAATTAAGAATGTCCCGGTTGAAGAAATGGATTATTCATTTTTACAAGTATATTTGGCTCGTAGTTGTCAATGGGGTCACATTGGATCCGTGGAATATCTTTGGTATAAATACGTGATGAATAAACATGTACTAATAATAAGGCCCGATTTACTTTGTGATATGAGTAACCTTGCACTTTTTCGAAGAAATCATTTTATGCCAGAACAAATCTACGGCTATTTCCAAAATATCTATAACAGCCCTAAAACTGTGTTTGATGGAGATTATTACGGCTGGCAATATACTTTGTTGAAGAATAAGACAGAAAGTTTTGCGGATGGTACTGGAGATAAGACCACATTTAGGGAAAAATGGAAAGTGTTTCTTGAAGATTTGGATAACAGATTACCTATAGGAATGAAATTCCAAGTTCGTGATTTCCCATTTCTAACAAACAGCATAAAGGAAAGTACAAACAAAAGTTGGTTAATGGACTTTCTATTTAATGAGAGCAAACTACAAGTAAATAACCCAACCACGCTACCATTACTGTTAAATATGATATTATCGAGACCCTTTTATTCTAAGGGTTTCAAAATAGAACTATTCAATAAATTTTATCAATTGCATAAATCGTTACCGTACGATGATACGCTGGTAATACTGTTTAGAGAATTCCAAGGAGACGGTTATCAGCTGTGGCAAATTGTCGAGACTATAAAGAAGTTGAATCCGAACAGCCCAATGGAGTTTTCCTCTTTAGCTGAGAAATACTTCTTGGAAGGTATAATCAACACCGATTACTCGTACATCATTCCCGGTTATCCAGAACTGTTGATAAGACATCCTGAATACACAGCGTTACTCAAGGAGAAGATCAAAGGCTGATAACCGCTGCGATAAGGACAACAAACTCTTGACAATCAAAACGAACATAGCTGCTCGTTTTGCCAGCTTTTTACACGATTAAACACACTTTTAATTCCAGCGGAAATTTGATCGCTGAGTCTTTTTTTTCCACATAATGAAAAATGTAAAGTAACAAATTTCTGGTGGCATTGCATCGCTGGTATTGCAGTAACAAGGAACAACAGATGTTGCATGAGTGTTTGGCATCTGCATATATAGCTAGAAAGTTACATAAATAGATAGATATATAGAAACTGTTCTCAATAAACTGAAGTAAAGATCCTAAAATGAGCATGGACGTGCCCGCTGCTATCAACTTCTTCAAGGGACACCCATCTTTTCGTTTGCTTCCAAATAAACAAATCATTGATGCCACTACAGAGCTTTTGACCCCAGATGAAAGATTTTACGATTCAGATACAACTAATAGACATCCTTTGACATATGGTTCCGACGAAGGAGCGTTATGGGTAAGGGAAGCCATAACCCATTTTTTGAATGATAAAGCCTTCAAATTTTCAAAGGACTCAAAAGCAAGATCGAATCCTTCCTATTTTAATTTGAATTCTGGAGCTTCATACGGTGTACTGAGCACGTTGTTACAAACCACATTAGCCCATACTGGCTATACCAAACAAGCATTTATCATTTCTCCCACATATTTTTTAATCAATGATTGTTTTATTGATGCGGGATTTGCGGGTAAGTTAACTGCAATTGATGAAATTGGAATTGATAGTATTGATCTGGTTACCTTGGAACAAAAATTAAAGGAATTTGAAACGGTACCAGAAAGTAACGAAACTAAATGTATTAATAATCCAACAAGATCATCTAAAAAGAAAATTTTTAGATACGTTCTATATTGCGTTCCAACTTTTTCTAATCCCAGTGGCCATACCTATTCTTACGAAACGAAAATAAAATTGATTGAATTAGCAAGAAAATATGATATGTTAATTATTGCCGATGACGTATATGATTTACTAAGTTGTGATCAACAGACAAACACGTCTCAATTACCAACACCTCCAAAGAGATTAGTTCATCTAGATAGAGAAACCAATTCAGATATGGACAGTTTTGGTAATACTATTAGTAATGCAACTTTTTCAAAATTAATTGCACCTGGATTAAGATTTGGTTACCATGAAACGATAAATTCAAAATTAGCAAATCAGTTATCCGAAGGTGGTGCTAATATTTCCGGAGGTACTCCATCTCAATTAAATTCAATGATAGTGGGTACCATGATTCAAAATGGATCGGCGGAAAAAATTTTAAATTTATTAATAAACACTTACAGAGAGCGCAGTCAAATATTGTATGAATCGGTGAAAAAATGGCTTCCAAGAGAAACAGAATGTCAACTACAAAAAGGTGGCTATTTTTCATGGGTTACACTACCACAAGGTTATGATGTTAAAGAAATTGGGAAAAGATTGAATGAGAAATATGGAGTTGTTATAGCCAATGGATCAAATTTTGAAGTTATAGGTGATGCTAAGGGCTGGGGTGAAAGATCTGTTAGATTATCCATAAGTTTTCTTGAAAAAGAAGACATCCAAAAAGGAATTCAATTTTTTGGTGTCATCTGTGAAAAATATGCACAAGAGTTTGGGTTAAAGTTTTAGAAATCTTTTCAACTGTTATATGAACATTCGATGCCCATAACGAATGACGGAACGCCCTGAAATAACCGCATAATTTATAGAACTGTATAAATTAACACATACATTAAATTAAATAAATTTCATTCTTCAATAATATATATATATCTAACGAGCATTGTAATTTTATACCGTTTTTGTTGTGTTGCTATTGTTCATTTTTAATCACATGAAGTTGTACATTAAAATTTGTTCGACGAAGTACAAACAATTTTTGGAAAAAGCAAAAAAAAAATTCAATTTAAAATGTTAAACTATGAAAAATATTAAAAAAAACAACAACGCAAAAAATTAACAAAACAGAAGGAAATTGTTTCATTATTGAATAATTTATTCAATAAATTTTGGCTTAATTATTTCAACTTACTTCTTTTTTTAAACCTTTTGTTTTTTTTGTTTTCTTCCTCGCTGTTTAAAAGAAGATATACAAAATATAAATCAATATTAGTTATCCAATATATAAGTAATGAACATGCAAGAAAACCAAGAAGAGTCATACTCTATGTATCCAAAAACATCATCTCCACCAACTATTCCACATGCTAATATGCAATTTCCAATCTATCAAAACCCAGTTCCTGTTTATAATTACCAACCTCAGTATATGTATGCCCAACCAAATTACTTCAAAATGATGAACCAAGGTCAAGTTATGTATCAAAACAATGTTTCTCAACAAAACAATGTTAACTCTAAGAAAAAATGGAATAATAATAACTCTCACAATAGTAATAATGGAATTACTGGTCCTAGTGGTACCATGAATCCTGCAAAGTCTCACCCATATTATCCAAATCAAAATCAAAATTATTATATAAACACACATGCTAATCAATCTATAGGAAACAATGGAGTAGGAAATTTACAATCTAGTAAGCCAAATTCTGCAACTGCTTCGTATGATCCATATAAGTTTGATGTTTCAAAATTAGATTTACCTAAATTTTTAGAAGCGGGTAAAAATTTACCTTTATTTATTAACACAACCGCAGAAGAATTTGCTGAAGCAAGAGCCAGAAGACATGAATTGAGACTAAAATCTTTAAATGCTCCTCAGGAAATTGTTGTTCCTTCCAAAGATATAGTAAAAAAATCAAATGAACCTTCTGAAACTATAGTTTCTGAAGAGATAGTGATAAAACCAGAAGATGAAGCTTTTGAGGTAATTGAAGAACCAAAAAAACAAGAAAAGGCAAAGGATCAAACTGAAGAACTTACAACTACTAAGGAAAAACAGGAAAAGAAAGCGGATAAATTAGATGTGGTTGATAAATCTCAAAAACGTGATATATCAATTGAAATAACAGAAGAAACAGTTACTGAACCAAAAAAAAAAGAACATCGTCACAAGAAAGAAGAAGAAACTAAGAAAGCTTCACAATCATTCAAGAATGTTCCATCTTCAATTGCCTCTAATGTTTCTACTGTATCTTCCACAAATGAAAATACCGCAGTAACTAGTGCATCTTCAACACCAGTTACAAATCCTAGTCCCGAATCCATAACAAAACCTGTAGCTAAATCATGGTCCGCAGTAGCATTGTCTGCGGCTCCAACAAAAGGTAAACCAATTACAATTACAAAATCAACGTTAAGTAGTAATTCAGTGGCAAACGCTTCATCCCAACCAAAATCAAAAAAATCAAATAAATACATTCCACCTGCAACTAAAGGTTCTGAACCACTAGGTTCTGTTGCTCTAAGGATGTGCTTTGATCCAGATTATGTCAATTATGTTTTAAAGAACAATAATTTACCATTGAAATCTATCATTCCAAGAGGTATTGTTAACAGGGCGAATATTTGTTTTATGAGTTCTGTTTTACAGGTTTTACTGTATTGTAAACCCTTTGTTGATATTTTAAATGTTTTAAGTACAAGAAATATGAATTCCAGAGTTGGTTCCTCTTTAAGTAAATTAATTGATGCATGTATTAATTTTTACAAAAACTTTGATAAAGAAATTTATGAAAAGGATATGGAAAATGTTACAGAAAATTCTAATAGTAAGGAAAATAAAAAATCAAGTTCAAACTCATCTAAAGAAGGTACTCCATCAAAGAGTGAAGAGTTTGCTCCTGTTTCAGCTGCTATTAAACCTGATGATTTCTATCAAATTCTATCAACTATTCCAAAATTTAAAGATTTACAATGGGGTCATCAAGAAGATGCCGAAGAATTTTTAACTCACTTGTTAGATCAAATACATGAGGAATTAATTTCTGCAATCGATTGTTTAACTGAAAATGAAATTCAAAACATTTTACAAAGTATTCATGATGAAGAATTGAAGATTTTCTTTATTAAAAACCTGACTCGTTATAAGAAATCTGATTTTATAGAACACAGTTCTAATCAACTAAAGGAGTTGATAAATAAGTATGGCAGTATTAACGATGAAAATGATGGTGATGATGGCTGGCACGAAGTTAGCGGTTCAAGCAAAAAAGGTAAAAAAAATAAGACAGCCGCAAAGAGAACGGTAGAAGTCACACCATCACCAATTTCTAATGTATTTGGTGGTCAATTCCGTTCCGTTCTTGATATTCCAAACAACAAGGAATCACAATCTATTACTTTGGATCCATTTCAAACAATTCAATTAGATATTTCCGATCCTAATGTTAATGATTTAGAGAGTGCTTTTAAAAAATTCAGCGAATTTGAACTATTACCTTTTAAATCATCTAATGGTAATGATGTTGAAGCCAAGAAACAGACTTTTATTGATAGATTGCCCGAAGTATTGTTAATTCAATTGAAAAGATTTTCATTTATTAGTAACACAGATACTGATAATTCTATGACCAACTATAATGCTTATAACGGCCGTATAGAAAAGATAAGGAAGAAGATTAATTACGGACATTTTTTGACAATTCCATCTGAATCCGTTTCTTCGTATAATTTGAAAAATAACGAAGATAATAGACGTTATGCATTAAGTGGTATTATTTACCATCACGGTATGAGTCCTGATGGTGGTCACTATACTGCTGATGTTTATCATAAAGATATGAAAAAATGGTATAGAATTGATGATGTTGCAATCACAGAATTAAATGAAGATGATGTATTAAAAGTTGGTGATGAACGTTCTGATACAAGAACAGCTTATATTTTGATGTACCAAAAAGCATGACTAATGAAACGGTAAAAAAAAAGGCAATTTGAATAAATAAATAAATTTGTATAAAACTATGTAAAAATACTAAAATAGAAAAAAAAAAACTAATTATAAGTTAAAGAAAAAAAAGGAAACGTTTAATGAATATCTGCTTCGAAAAGCAATTATTATAATAAAAAAAATTGCTAAATTTAACAAGTAAAAATGATTTCGCCCAGGATCGAACTGGGGACGTTCTGCGTGTTAAGCAGATGCCATAACCGACTAGACCACGAAACCGAAATTAATTAACTCCTCATAGGGGGCTCGAACCCCTGACATTTCGGTTATCCTTGCTTAAACAGTTATTGTTTAAAAGCCGAACGCTCTACCAACTGAGCTAACAAGGATGAGTTAATTGTAAATTATTGTACACTAAGTTGTACACAGAAAGCAGAATTTAAACAGATGGGAAGCGCAAAATAATAATATAATAAAAGATTATATTATTCAGAAGATCGGATCGAAAACTAATTGATTGTTGTTTTTTTTATATTTAAGATACAAAAATTATATAAAATAATTATAAAGGAATTCTTCAAATTATTATTCAGGATATTGATATAATAACCTGGTATTTATACTTTTCAGAATTCCACAGTTAGCACATCACAATTGTAAACAGGATCATTTCAACTGAGGCTTCTTATTCTGCAATTACACTAATTACACTAATTACACCAA
>JAJLYD010000272.1:0-24623 GCA_030571615.1 Jamesozyma hellenica
GTTTAATGTGAGAAAACGCTGACTTTTTATAGCTAAATATAAAATATGAAATATAAATAAAACGAACTAAATATTTCTAAAGTGTGAGAATCAATGGCCTTTTATACTTTTTGGAATCATTGAATGAGCTGATGATTCTAGACCTGAATCCATCAGTCTCATGTGGACTTTCTCCCATATTTGCCCCTTGTTACCTTTTCCAGTAAGTTCCAACCATATCCAGTAATACTCCAATCCCGGAGCCATGCATCCCGCATGTTCAATCTATATACTCCCCATATAGATAAATATTGATAAGGTTCGGCTCAGCGGCTCGCCAATAGATTTCAAGTCCGAGATCGGGAATCCCTACACTACAATTTTTTAGTAAACTATATGAAAGTGGATGAAGAAAAACATTTTGAAAAATAAGACACCAAGGTACTCCTGAAAAGTTAAAAATTAATTTAATTTTATTAAAATTAAGATATAAAACTCAATGCTATAATATTAAACATCATAGGACAAAATGCAAAAAGTTATACAGTTTGAAAAAAGCTTTACACAATTTAAGAAGAGTTACACAGTCTTAGTATAATTAGTGACATTATAGGAAAGGTACAATGAGTTAATAAATCAATTATTCATCGATCATAATAAGAAATCCAAGTTGAAATGATTCAGTTTACAAGTGAAATAGGTTGTATTAGTATGGAGACCTAATTTATTTACTAAAGACATAGCAATAAACCCCAGGGAATATTGTTGTCCAAAATTCCTATGTGACATTACGTTTACTAGATCACAATTTTTATTTTTTAAATTTTATATTGTTGGATGTCGTATTTTTATATCAGATGTTGATTAAATACGTGAGGGTAACCTAGTTGGTAAAATTTTTTCACTAACTTCCATGACGTATAAAAACTAGGTTTTTATATGTTCTATGTATATTACTATATACTACATTCTGTATTTATTTATGGAACAGTGCAGGACTTTTATTACAGTAAATTAAGGTTAACGTTTATCATATCGAAACGCTCTTTAACTACATTTGCTACTGTATTACTTCATAGTATACTAGCGCATTAAAAGACCCGATCCAAAATTGGAACATATATCATATACTACGATGATAATCAACGTTTTTCGTCTTCGTTTTTCTCGCTTCGCGTTCGAAAGAAAAACAAAACGTTTTTCAGAGACCAAAACGAGATTAATAAAAATTTTATTTACTTTTGTAATATAAAAGAAAAAGATTCAACTAACTTTCAAGGAACACATAATAGTAAAACATCTACTTTATCCCAAACCAGAGACGGTTATTAAGATGGTAGCGCTACCATCTTAATAACCGTCTCTGGTTTGGGATAAATATTTAAGAATTTTGTTGGCAGCTTTAATTACTTTGGGGTGAGGGAATAATACTAATCTCACAATCTTACTCACGCAGAATTCTAAATCTATTCTTCCTCTACTTCGAACATAATTGAGTTTTCCAATTAATTTTTGTAAATATTTTACTTTCGATTTATATTCACTTTTATTCAGTTTTAATTTGTCAACTTTTGAATTAACATCATAACAACTAATGTGAGGTACTTCTACCCTCTTATTATTTGGTATTATGTTCTTGTATTCCCCTAGTAAGGTTTCAATATAACTTTGCATACCTAGTTCAACTACTCCCATCTTTCTATCATATTTTACATCGATACCAAGTATATCTGTTTCTAACACTTCCCCAACCATTTCACTAAGAATTTTTAAAGAAAATTCTTTTTGTAATAGTTCGATTATTTTATTGATGTCTTCATCAGATTTACCAGCAATCACACAATCGTCCACATATACAGCCAAAAACACTGTTCTTTCTTTTGTTGAATACAGTCCATGTAGGTACATTGAATCAAATAATCCCAATCCATTTAAATATGTTCTCAGTGTGTCATTCCATTGTTTGGGGCTTTGTTTTAAACCATACAAAGCCTTCCTTAATGGCGTGAGTACACGAGAGTTTTTTGGATGTGTAATATAAACTTTTTCCTCCAAGGATGCATACAAAAAGGCATGATTAATGTCTAAGGTTTTAATTTTAAGTTTCAGATTGTTGACAATAATAAACATTAATTTTAACGAGTCAACATGTAAAATAAAGGTATCAATATCTGAGTATGTTGATTCAGATTGTAAGTCTCCTCTACACACAATTCTGGCTTTGTGAACGCCATTTCTTTTCTTTTTAAAAGTTGTGTTTGCTGGAACAATTTTATCTTTGTCTGTTAAGTGAAGTGGTATTTTGACGTTAATATCAATGACGTTCATCATAATGAGGTTGTTTAATTCCTTTTCATATGCTTCAATAAATTTTATTCTTTCCGCCACATTTTTGTTTTGAGATATTGCCTCTTTATAATAAATTGGCCTAATTCTTCCTTCCCAAATTATCTTTGGTTCCATATGTCTTATTCTTTTCTCGTAAGACAAAAGTCCGTGATGCTATCATATTCTCACTTTCATTTCCTTCTTTTTTAAATTTAGATGTATCTTTTTTATCTAGTTCATATTTTTGTCTTTTTATATGTTTTTTTAGTTTAAATTATTGCTTATTTTAGCGATGGTAATAACTGATTTTCCATCACCGTTTTCATTTATCTGATTCGTGCTTGGGCTTAAATTCGTCATTATTGTTATTTTCATTATTATGATCAAATTGTTTAAAATTATTTCTTTTCTCCTTTTCAGGCAATTTACAATTTTTCATTGTATGAAATGGAGATTTGCAATTAAAGCACGTACTTAACGGATGAATTATATATTATCTTTGTCCTCTGATATCCGGAATGGTTGCCACTATTAATCGAATAAAGTCTTTTGGTTTTATATCGTCATCAAATTGTAAATATTTCTTGTTCAAATAATTAAACATAAACTGTCCTAACCTGAATTCAATAGTTTTAATGATCCTATCATTAAGATAAACATTGTTAATGACGTATTTTGTTTTCATTAAAAAGCTCCATTGTTCAATTCTCAAAAGTTGATAAAGTGTTGATTCTAGTCTTTCAGTATCAGAACAAAATTCGTCAACAACTAGATTATTCTACACTTGTTCCTCTTTCTCTTCCACCTAAAGTATATAAATCACCATGAGATAACCATGAAAATTCCCTATGAATTGGTTTTAAAAATTTCACAGCATTTTCTAGCCCATTATTAGATGGATCCGAAGCTTCCTTTTTTAAACGGTAAGTACTTTTCTCTTAATTTTATACAAAAGATAAACGAATTGTCTTCCTAATCTTGGAACTCTTTCATGCTTCCATTCAGGAAGTTCTTAATAATATTATTAATAATTATTTCTTCAGTTGTATGAATTTGTACATTTTTTGTAAATTCTGTAATATCGTCCAAATTCCAATCATTAAGCAAAGTTTTTAAGTTTGTGACACCAAGCAGAATAATCATCCATTGAGGACAAACTAATATCCATTTTAGCCATATCTTGATCTGGATAAAACTTAATAATTTTACCTTTTAAATTTTTAAGTTCAAAATACTTTCCAAAGTGGTCTACTTTAGATAAAGTTAATGGTCTTGATTCTTCATCTACTAATATGAATAAAAATGTGCCGAGAAATTAGATTCAAAGTATGTTTGAAAGGCTAGAAATTAGTCTAATTGTATTAGAAATGGAATTTGGAACTCAAATGAGATATATTAAAACATACTATAATGGGAATTCGAAATCTACACGGTTTTATTAAAGGTTTCCACTGTATTAGTATAATTTGAGAAATTGTAGAAAATGTCCATCGAATCGTTGAATCTATTGGTCAATAATCAGGATGAGAAATCTCAGTTGAAATGATGCCGTTTTTTTCAAAAGAAGTATGTTAATTGTGGAATTCTGAACAGTATAAACACCAGGTTATTGTATCAATATCCTGGATAATAATTTGAAAAATTCATTTATATTTATTTTATATAATTTTGTATTTAGTTAAAAAAATACAACAATGAAGTAGTAATTTTTCGATCCGATCTCCTGAATAATATAACCTTTTATTGTATTATTATTTGCACATCCCATATGTTTTAATTCTGCTCTCTGTGTACAACTTAGTGTACAATAGTATTTGTATTGAAGTAAATTCTGTCAGAATTTATTATTACATTAGGAATTGCACCGCCTATTTGGCAAAATTGCCGTTATAGGGTTTAATCTTAACAATTGTCGTAGTAATAAATTCTGACATATATTTCTATATTTAGAAGAGAAAAAAATACGAATAACGTATAATCATATTAATATCTTTTTATATTGCTCAAACAATGTCATCTATTGATAAACCAATTAACAATTACATTAAGACTACAGTTTCAGCTGCCACTAAACAAAAACAACCTGAATAATAACCATAAGTCAAAAACAATATCTTACTGAGATCTTAGAGAAAACCAACACGATAGATTGTAATCCTGTTAAAAATCCTATGACTTCAATCCCCATACAACTAGATGATGATGAATCTAAACTTTTGTCTATAGCTGAGCATGAAGTTTACAGATCAGTTGTTGGAGGATTATTATGGGCTAGTTTATGTCCTAGACCCGATATCAGCTATGCAGTTTCTAAATTAGGAACTAAGGTTTCAAAGCCTATTATCAATGATATGAAAATCTTGAAAAAAACTACTTAGATATATCGCAGGTATGTTAGATAAAAAGTTAACTTTCAAATTTGGAAATGATAAAAAAGTGAATCTTATTGGTTACTCTGATGCCAGTTATGATACGGGTAATTCTACTCTAAGTCATTATGGGTACATATTCACATGGAATGGTACTCCTATTTCCTGGTGTTCTAAAAGACAAAGATCTGTATCTATCTCTACATTTTAAGCTGAATTATTTGGCTTAGTAGAAGCATACAAAGGAGCTTTATGGATAAGAGCGTTATTTGGAAACTTTAATTTTGAAGTTAACTCAATAGTGATATATGAGGATAATTTGAAAGTTTCAACTATGAAGTAAATTCAATTGTTGTCTACGAAGATAATAAAAGTGTAATTTCTACTGCAATAGGTATAGAAGATCACTCTACTTCCAAACACATTGGATTTCGGAAGAAATTTATAAATGATATTTCTATGATACGTCTATGCATTCCATACTATATTAAGTCACAAAACAACTTAGTTTGTGCATTCCCTACTATATTAAGTCTCAACATAACTTAGCTGATATGTTTACGAAGCTATTATCTAGAAATTCATTTGAACATTTGGTTAGTAGATTATTTGAAACATAGGAACATTTAGAAACATGCTCTCATACTAGATAAGATTAATAACAATTGGATTTATTTATTAATCTGGGGGAGTGTCGTATTTTATGCTTCTGGGGGGAGGAGGGGAGGGGAGGGGAAAGGAATTATGTGAGGGCAACCTTCTTAGTGAAAAGTTTTCACTAAGCTGGAAGACGAATATAAACGCTGTTTATATTCGTCTTGTATATTATAACGCTCTCAACAAGCTCAAGAACATAACAAAGAATTGAATAAAAACATTTAGTGGTATATATATATATTCAAGATATTAGTTTGTAATGTCTTTTATACTATTTGCCACTGTGTTCACGAACCGATTACAAAGAATTCCAATGGAAAACTTGTCGGCGTTGTTGGTTATTTTCCCAAATTATCACAAGACGCTCAGAAAAATTACCCTGCAAATGAATTACAAACTTTTAGGTATTATTGAAGCCTTACAACATTTTAGATACTTACTACATGGGAAAAGATTTACATTAGGAACCCAGCATATTAGTTTATTATCTATTAAAAACAAAAACGAACCATCACGAAGAATTAGGGGATGTTTGGAGTTACTAGAAACCTATGACTGTGATTTGGAATACCTTGCTGGACCAAACCATTTGGTTGCTGATTCAATTTCAAAAGCTGAATATCCAGTAAACTCTATATTATAAGATATTACTATTGACTCACATTTATGGTATGAAGATTATAAACAAGATCCGTTATGTGCTGCTGCTTTAGTGTACTTTAGAGAGTTAACTGAAACTGATATCAACATTACTCTTGCTATTAAGACTGCTTACGATAAATATTCCAAGAGGTTCCGTTTGTCAAGACTTTACCAGAATAATTTTTAGTATGATGACAATAACAACCGTATTATTGTCTCTATTTCTAGAACTTCCGATATTTTGCCACTTTTGATTTAATCAAACATCAGAAAGAACATATTACTACAAGCTTAAGATTCTTTAAATGAAAATGGAAATGTAAACTAACAAATAATCATGGTAAAAAAAAAAAAAAATATTACATTTATAGTGGATGAATATTTTATTTAATCTTAAATTGTAATGCTTATTTTAGTGGTGGTAAATGCTGTATGTAAAGTCCAACCAATATATCTAGGACCATTTGGTGTTTTAAAAAAAGATACATGAGAACGCTTACGAATGAGATTTGCCAACATCTTCGAAAAATCATAGAACCATCAACATACAATACCTTAAGAAATTACATATGAGAAAAGATAGGTATCCCAAAGGATCCACCAAACACATCGAAAGAAATAATTAATCGTGCCGCTAAAGTTACAACAGTTGAAGGCTTTGTTTGACCATAACAACCAAATATACTATTGTCGAATGTTTAGATGTTGACCCCACAATTATAGCCCACACGAATTTAGCCAAATACCTAATTGGATTAAAAAATCCTTAGTGGCAAATTTTAATCAATTACTGACGAACGAAATTGCCACGTTTGAATGAACGCTTATTCAAAATCTTTTGTGCAATTCAAATAAGAATAATGAAAAATACCATCGACTTGAGTGAACACAATACCATAACTGGTAGCGGTCAACTCTGTTTTATTTTTAACCTTTCAAGGTAGAGTAGTACTAATGTAATGAAGCTATGAAATTTTATTACTGTGATGAAGGTTCAATTTTTGAACTTGTCATATTTACTACATGCCCTGAGAAAATTACTTTAAAGAATTTATTGATACTTTCCATACTTTAATTTATTCACTCGAGTCGATGGTATTTTTCATTACTCTTATTTGAATTGTACAAAAAAGGAATATTGAATGAGCGATTTCCCTTCCTCCCCCTCCCCTTTTATACGTTTAAAAAAGTGGGATAATTTGCGACTTGAATGGATGGAACCTTGTTTAATTGAATGTTCTATGACATTCTAAATAACTCTGATATGCATTCTTAGTTTCAACCCTTAAAATATTTTTAGTTTTCATTTCTTTTCAATCATGCGTTTCAGAAACAAGGATTTTTATTTTGTAAATCAAATTGAATAATATGATGTATGTATTTCTCCTGTGAAGGTAGAAAAAAAAAAAACAACTAATTATATTGTATATATAAATGAGTATATTTAAGGTAGTTAGTTTAATTAAATAATATTTTGATTAAAACAAAAATTTACTTTAAAATTTGATTACGAAGTTTATTTGTGCTTCCTGATTCAAGTAGAGGGAGTGAATGAATGAATGAGTGAATGTGTTTATGACTGAATGTGTTTATATATATATATATATATATATATATATATTTAATGCAATTATTTAATATCATTTTGTAAAAAATCTAAATTAATAAAATTATTATTATTATTTTCAATTAAATTAATTTTTTTCAAATGAATTTTTTTATGTCTAATTAAATCATGATTTCTAACAAAAGATTTATTACAATTTTTAAAATTACAAATGTAAGGTTTATCCTTTAAATGAGTTTGAATATGAGATCTAATATTATATTTTCTTTTAAAAATTTTACAACAATTTGGGTAGAGACATTTAAAAGAATTATTTGATATTTGTTTTACGTAAGTATCAATTATACCTTTTGGTAAAGTTGATAATTTTTTAGTTATCTTTAAATTTTTTGTAGTTTCAATTGGTGATGGTAATTTTAATGAAATATTTTCATTGTATTTTAATGGAATATTTTCATTGTATTTTAATGGAATATTTTCATTGTTATTGTTGTTTTCTTGTGTTTGTAAATTTAAATTGTTATCATGTGCGGGTAAATTTAAATTATTATCTGGAACGGATAAACCTAAACCGATAATTTTAATTATTGGTGAATTTGATTGATCAATTGTTGAATTTGTTGAAATAATTGATGAATTTTTTTTATGAAATTTTTTATTATTATTATCATTTTCATTATTTATAAATGATGGTGGAGAATTTATTGGTTCAATAAAATTTGGTAATAAGTTATTACTAGTTTGTTTTGGAGAACTATTATTAATATTATTATTAATTGATAAAGAAGGTGAAATTAGTTGTTGTTGTTGTTGTTTTGGTGGTGGGAATTGATATTTACCATTTGCTGAATTTGTTGTACAAATTAAATTTGAATCGTTATTTATAATTGGAGTCTTTAAAATTGAAATTGGAGAATTTAAGTTTAAGTTATTGTTATTATTATTTAATTGTTGATTATATAAATATTGTTGTAAATTTTTTTGTTTTAATTTATTTTCATTTAATTGTCTTTGTAAATTTAAATTAATTAATTTTTGTTTTTCTAATTGTAATTTTAAATCGTTATCATTATTAATTTTTTTTAAACTTGAAATGCTTAAAGTTTTATTATGATTAATGAAACCAAAAATTGCAGTACCGCTTGGATCTCTCTTATGAGAAAATTTATTATTATTATTATTATTATTATTATTGATATTAATTGGAATATCTAAATCATTTAATTCTTTAGTTAATAAATTATCAATTTCATTAAAATTTAAATCAAAAAAATTTGAGTTATCAATATTATTTGATTTAATTGGAGTATTATAAATTAAGTTATAATCTAAGATATTATTATTATTATTATTATTATTGTTTTCAAATTGTTCGTTAAATGAAGTATTTAACCAAGAATCTAAGTCAGAATTAATCATTTTATTTTTTATTTTGTTTATTTGATTTGATTATGTGAATCACGAGAGCAAGAAAAAAATGAATAAATATATGTATATATATATATATATATATATATATTTTAAAAAATATATAAATATAAATATTAAATTATCATTGTCATTGTTATATTTTATATGATAAGAAATTATATTTATGTAATGAATGGTTATTTAGGAAAGGAAACGCAGCCATTTGAAATATTAAAGTAATAAAGTAATAAAGTAATTTATTAAATATGAATATTGTTGAAAATAAAATTGATAAAAAAAGGAAGAGCCAAGAAATTTGATGTAAAACGTCCGGTACAGAAACAATTCGAATGACCGAAAGAGGAAAAGAAAGTGAAACCGAGAATATTTCCTGTTTCGGAGTGACTTTTGATGGTTGTTTGTTTTTTTCGCGCAGAAACGACGCGAAGTGCACGAATTCCGTGCAGAAGAAACGAAGCCAAGAAAAAGTTGTGCTGCGGTGCACGGACGCACGCGCGCACGAACACCACGAACGAACGAACAAACGAACGAACGAACGAATGTGGGTGTGTGAGTTAATAGAGTATTATTTGGTGGTTAAAATGAAAAAATATACAATGGTTATTTAATAAATTGTGTTGCAAACGGTCCCAACAGTATAAATAAACGAGTGCAATTAGTTAATTCTGCTTGGTTGTTTCGTTGCTTGCTTGGGGAACGTTCGTTGCTTGCTTGAGGAACAGTAATTTGTTGCTTGCATGCTTGCTTAAAGAACAGCAAAAGCGTTTGTTAGTCTGTGATGTTTTATTTCAAGGGGCCATGAAAATGAAAATGAAATAAAGCAAAGCAAAGCAAAGCAAAGCAAAGCAAAGCAAAGCAAATGTGAAACGTTTCATGTTTGTTCGCTTCCACTCTTCGTTGTTCCCTTAAACGGCAAAACAAGGGTTGTGCGGTCTTTGTCGACGCAAAGAGCGGAAGCGTGGAAGGCGAGAGCTGTGCGTGTTTCTGCGTGCGGAAAACACGCCGCTCGTTCGTTTTGTCTTGGCGGTGCTGCGTTGTTTTTGTTCTTTCGCACGGAACGCTGTGCGATTGAGACGTGTGCCTTGCACGGGTGGAAACGCGGTGCCAGTGCCAGCGTCGGCGGTGCCAGTGCCAGCGTCGGTAACCCGCACAGCGCGTCGCGGACCAGCGCGTGCAGCCGGGCGGTGTCCGTGTGTTTCGTCAGCGCCAGCGCGAGGAACTGCTTGCGCGTTGCCGCGGACATGGCCCCGCCCGCCACGTGACACGCACGTGCCAGGCGCACCGTGAACGGCGGGTACCGCGCCGCCGCCGCGCGCAGCCGCTCGGCAAACACGTCACGCGCCGCCGCCGTCGCAAACGACACGTTCGCGTGCACCGTCACGTGCAGCGGCTGCACGGTGCCAAACTCGCTCACAAACAACGGTTCAAACTCAGACCTTTCGCTTGTATTGTAGTCGTGTATTACCCGGTGTAACACCTGTCTCTCCGCAACACTCGGCATCCATTCCAGATATACAAAACTGGTCCAATACGCTGCTTTGTTCCTCATCAACATGCTATCACTGTTCGCACCAATGTTACCGTTCAAATGATACTTATCAAATACCTCCCTGTCAACTAATGGGAGCTTATCGTCACTCTCACTCTCACTGTCGCTTTTGTGCTCACTCTCAGTCCCACTTTCACTCTCACTCTCCATATAACTCTCTTTTAACAGGTCCATCAATCAACACTTTCAGTTGCTTTGCTTTGTTCTGCTTTGTTCTGCTTTTTTGCAATTGCCACACAAATACCGCCCTCGCACGGCAGGGTAAATTTACACCCAAAAAAAAAACAAAAACAAAACTCCATCATCGTTTTGTACGTACCGTTTGCAATTTTTTTTTGTCTCACGTGAACAAAATTTATTCGGTTTTTGTTTAAATCCAACAAATATTTCATACAAATCAAATAATTACTTTTTATTTATCAAAAATTAAT
This sequence comes from Jamesozyma hellenica, assembly GCA_030571615.1. NCBI lineage: Eukaryota > Fungi > Ascomycota > Saccharomycetes > Saccharomycetales > Saccharomycetaceae > Jamesozyma > Jamesozyma hellenica. The sequence continues at coordinate 10,954 of JAJLYD010000272.1, forward strand.
TAAGCAAATAATAATAATAATAATAATAATAAATAACCTTATGCACAATACAAAATCAATTAAACCAACTTTATCAAATATTAAAATTCCAATTGAAAATAATTTTATTGAATTACCTTACGTTAACGCTTCATTAGATTCTTCTTTACCATTAGATTATTTTAAAATAGATATTTTAAATTTAATTAAAATTTTAAAAATTAAAAAATGGTATAAATTAATTAAAAAAAATTTAATTAATAATTTAATTGAAAATTTAAATTTAATTAAAATTTCTGGTGCAATGACTAATATTATTTATAAAATAGAATTAAATAATTTACCACCTTTGTTATTACGTATTTATGGTAATAGTAATAATGATACTACCACTACTTCTACTAATGAAAATATCAATATTATTGATAGAGATTATGAATTACAAGTTTTATCAAGATTATCAATAAACAATATTGGTCCAATCCTTTTCGGTTGTTTTAAAAATGGTAGATTCGAACAATTTTTAATTAATACAAAATCTTTAAATAAAGATGAAATTAGAGATAAAATTATTTCAAAAAATATTGCAAAAAGAATGAATGAATTACATAATGGTATTAAACTTTTAAATTTCGAATATAAAATTAATTCAATTACTTGGAAAAAAATTTTTAATTGGTTAAATTTAATAGATAATAAAATTTCAAAAAATTTTAAACTTAATGAAAAAATTAATCTTATAACAAAAAAATTCTTACATTGTAATAATTGGAATCATTTTAAAAAAATAATTAATATTTATTATAATTGGTTAATTATTAATTCAAATTCATTTAATGAAAAAAATATAGTATTTTGTCATAATGACACTCAATACGGTAATTTATTAATTCAAAATAATAATAATAATAAAATTATTGTTATCGATTTCGAATATTCTGGTCCAAATCCTTTCCCATTTGATTTAGCAAATCATTTCTCTGAATGGATGTATAATTATAATGGTTTAAATTCATGGAAATCAAATTTTAATAATTATCCAAATAAAAATCAAATTTTAAATTTTTTAAATAATTATAATAATGATAACGAAAAAATTAAATTTATTTATAATGAAATTATTAAATGGAGAGCAACTGTTCAATTATTTTGGTCAATTTGGGCAATATTACAAAATGGTTCATTAAACGATGATCAAATTCAATTAAATAATAAAGAAAATTTTTTTGAAAAAGATGGTATTAATGGTGAAAAATATATTATTAAAATTGAAAATAATAATAATAATATTAATAATAATAATAATACTGATAATAACATAATTAAACTTAATAATAATACAACTACAACAGATGAAGGTGTCAATGTTGATACTTTTGATTATTTATTATACTGTAGTGATAAAATTAAATTATTTTGGAGTGATTTAATTTCTTTAAATATTATTGATAAAAATGATTGCATAATTAATGATTTAAATTATTTAGATGTTAATTTTATATAGATAAATATTTGTCATTTAATAAAATAAAAAGATCTATCTATATCTATCTATTCGCTTTTTTTTTTTTTGAAAAGAAAAAAAACAAAAAAAAATAATAATAATAATAATAACAATAACAAAAATATACAATTTAAAATATATATATATATATATATATATATATATATATAATGGATTATAGAAGAGCTCAAAGAAATCTTCAATTAATTAATGATAATGATTTAGTAAATTTATCTGATAATGATTTAGTTGATTTATCTGATAATGATTTAGTTAATACACAAGTACCAAATTCAAATTTTTTATTTTCACAAGAATCAAATAATGAAAAAAATGATAATAAAAATGAAATCTTTATTAATACACAAATTCAAAGTAAATTAGATTCAATTGAAAACGATCTTAATTTAAAATTAAATTTACAAAAATTTAAATATTTATCATCATCATCACAAGATAATGAAAAAATTAAAAAATCATCTTCAATAATTAAAAAAAATGCAAAAAAAATTTTTAATAATAATAATAATAATAATTATGAAAATTTAAAATTACAATCTTTATTATCTGGTAAGAATGAAAAATTATCATTGAAAAAAATTAATTTAAATGATAATTTTTTTAATACATATAATGAAAATGAATGGGAACAAATTAAATCTTTATTAATTAATAAATTTAATAATAATGATAATAATAAATTAGATTCAAATAATTTTATAATTGATGAAGATTTTCAAGGTAATAATAATAATAATAATAATAATAATAATCTTTGGAATATTTCACAACAATCTTCTTTTAAATTTTCAGAAAATAACATTAATAATAATAATAATGACAGCAATAATAATATTAATTTATTATCTTTATCTCAAGTAATGGAAAATAATGAACAGGAAATTTTTTTTAAAAAATTCAATGATCATATCGAGCAAGATAAAGTTAATGATCATATCGAGCAAGATAAAATTAATGATTATTCTCAGCAAAAAAAAAAAATATCTAATCAAATTAATAATGATGAAGATGATATAATTATACATGATAGTATGGAAAACATTGCTATTATAATACCAATAAATGATGAAAAACAAATAACTAATAATAATTTATTTGAAAAAAATATTCCAATATTAAATGAAATTTCATCAAATAATAATATAATAGATTTAACAAAAGAATCTTTTAACGTTGTAAATAGTTTAATATCACCAATAAAATCCGATTTATTATTAAATAATAATGAAGTTTTAAAAGAAAATGATTCAATTCAAATACCCGCTACAAGAATACCAACAATTAATACACAATTTGAATTAATAAATAAAATAAAGATTAAAATTTCAAAATCAAAATTTAATGAAATTGAAAAAATTTTTTTACAACCATTTACAATAAATAAATTAAATGATATTGAAAATATACCAGATTCTGATGATGATTTTGAAAATTTAATTACAATTGAAGTATCAACAAATGATAATTCATTAAATTTAAATTTGAAAAAAAATTCAAAATCCGCTAATGATTTAAGAAAAGAAATTAAAAAAATTGGTTTAAAATCGGTTAAGACAAAACAACAAATGATTGAATCTCTTGAATATGCATCACAAGTTATTTATTCACAAAATAATTTAAATAAAGAAATTTCAAAAATTGAATTATTTAAATTTTTAAATAATTTATTACTTAAATCATCATCATTAATTGAAAAATTTTATACTTTTCAACCAATATTAATGAATGAATTTATTTTAGAATTAATTGAATTAGATCCTTTTGTTAGCAAAATTGATGAGAATACAATTAAAGATTGGGCTGATTTAAATGGTATAACAATTAAAAATAGTTAAAAAAAAAAAAAAAAAAAAAAAAAAAAAAAAAAAAAAAAAAAAAAAAAAAAAAAAAAAAAAAAAAAAACTAAATAAATAAATTGAGATTATATAAGGCATGAATAAGGGAATGATATATTAAAAGAAAGCAGGTTAAGCAACCACAAACGAATAGAGACAGCTATTACCTGCAAAGTATAAATAGAGATAATGGAAATCAATAATTGTTATACAAAGGAAAATACTTTTTTGGATTTGCTAAGTATGAAAAATCGTTATTTTATTAAATATATTATAAAAATAAGAAAATTTACAAATATATATATATGTTTTTTTTAATTAGAATTTTTGAAGTTCTTATGTAGCTTGTAGACATTAACACATTCTATCTTTTACTTACTTACTTAATCTCTTGATACTTCCGTTATTTTTTTTTTTTGTTTAATAATAAATTCATTCATGTTGTTTTTGTAAAGCTGAAAAAAACAAATTAACAACTTCCGAGTTTCAAAAAAAAAAAATTATTAAATTTTTAAATGAGAAAGTCCAACTGTCTTTAAAATTGCTAAATTTAAATGGCCTGGAATGGTATTTAAACTATTAAAGTTAGATGATGAATCACTTTACGAACATGTCTTTGAACGATACGTGGAGTTGAGTAGGTACACAAACGAACTTAAACAAGATTTAGGTATTCAAGAAAGAAATAGTACGTATGTTGAAATACATATAGAACCACATGAGGAAACTCATGATAATAAAGAAAATTTTAAAGTAAAAAAAATGAAAAGAGATAGAAAGAATAAAAAATTAAACAAGAAAGAGTCTATAACGGAAACTTATTCTTTTGTCATTGAGCAATCTATTACTAGTTTAAATTCTTCAAAAGACAATAATAATTCTACTACGGGTTATGTTGTGTGGTCAACTACTCCATTTTTCATTAAGTGGTTACTATACAGTGCAGATTCCCTACCTTTTAGAACCGGCATGCAAGTCCCATTAATGGAAGATACTCTTTATGAAGAGAAACATGACGTATTTGAAAAGATTCCTTCAATTTTTAATGAGAAAGTAGGAGTAGTCGAATTAGGAACCGGAATATCTCCCATTTTGCCGATTGCTATTGGAAATCATGTGGATGCTTATATATGTACGGATCAGAGAGGTATACTCAACAAATTAAAATCCAACATTAAAGAAAATGTATTGCAGTTAAATAAACGTCGATGCGTCTCTAATACGTTACAAATTAACAATTCGATTGAGACAAGCTCAAACTCAGAGTATCTTCTTGATAAGGTAAATAACGATTTAAATATAGAAAAAAGCAAACGTGACGTGGCAATGGAAGTGGAACCACTAGACTGGGAGAAATTTGAAATAAAGACTGCGAAACATCCCTTCTTAGCAAAAATCAATGAAACCTGCGATACCATATATATCGTAGCCATGGATGTAATTTACAACGAATATTTAATTGGTCCATTCCTGGAAACACTAGTGAAACTAAGAACATACTTCTTGAGCAGTGATAAAGAAGCCCGTGGGGTGCGATGCCTTGTGGGCGTCCATCTGAGATCACAGGACATCGTCACGCTATTTCTAGAAAAAGCTGTCATTGAACATGAATTGCCAGTGAGGTACATCCACGACCAAACCATCCAACAGTCAAGATTCAGCATGTACATCATATAATATAACTAAAACCAAGACTTTTGTATCAAAACTTGTTGTGCTCCTGCAGTGCTTTCTTTCAGCCATGCAGTTGCCCTAATTTTGGCGGCTTTCGCGACACGGTTCCCAGCCCTGTTTTTGCTTCCACAATTAGCAATAGCCCTAACCTCAGCTTGATAACAGTACGTTATTTCAAAAATTGCACAATGCACGCGTAAAAGCCCTTTTTCAATTTTGAATATTTTTTCCATTAAATTTGATTGCACTTTCTGCACCCTTACAAATATCTTTTACCAACCCTAATCAGATGCGGCACTCAACTTTCTTTTCAATTATAGGGAAAAAAAATTAAAACTAAAAAAAATAAAAGCACATAAACTTTCGGATAAATTTAAAAACTTCTTTTGTTTTAACTTTTGTTCAATCTTATGAAAGCTAAAAAAAAATATACCAAATCCTACTCAAACTCAATAATTTATAAAGTATTATCGTCTTATAAGGGTATTTACACTTTAGAGTCCTTATTTTTTTTTTTTTTTCTTTTTATCTTTATTCTTATTGTTAACTCGTATCCATATAACTTAGAAAAGTTAAAGGCAAAAAGATAATAAAAAAAAATTTTAAATTATTAATCTTATAGAAAACTTAACTGCATAGAGATAAATTATATTATTGCATATAAATTAGAATTATTATAATTTAAAAAGAAGGCAGTACTAATAATAGCTTTTGTCTAAATTTTATTTCTTTTTTTCTTTTCTTTTCTTTTTTTTTTTAATTATTACTTACAAATTTGCATTGCAGGATAAACAAACGTATAATGGTTATATGGGAACAATTGGAGGTCTCAAAGGCACACGTAGCTTATGCATGTGTTGGTGTCTTTTCGTCAATTTTTTCTTTAGTTTCATTATTTGTCAAAGAAAAATTATACATTGGTGAATCTACTGTAGCAGTATTATTCGGTCTTATAGTTGGGCCAGTTTGTTTGAATTGGTTTAATCCATTAAAATGGGGGAACTCTGATGATATTACATTAGAAATTACAAGAATAGTCTTATGTTTACAAATTTTTGCAGTCGCTGTAGAATTACCAAGAAAATATATGTTAAAACATTGTTTATCAGTTTCAATGTTGTTATTACCCGTGATGACTGCTGGTTGGCTAATCATTGGTCTTTTTATTTGGATATTAATTCCAGGCTTGAATTTTTCCGATAGTTTATTAGTTTCAGCTTGTATTACCGCAACAGATCCTATCTTGGCACAATCCGTGGTATCAGGTAAATTTGCACAGAGAGTTCCAGGTCATTTAAGAAATTTATTATCCGCAGAATCCGGTTGTAATGATGGTATGGCTTTCCCATTTTTATTTCTATCATTAAATTTAATTTTACATCCAGGAAATGGAAGAGAAATTGTCAAAGATTGGATTTGTGTTACTATCTTATACGAATGTCTCTTTGGTTGTCTCTTAGGTGTATTCATTGGATACGTAGGTAAAAGATCAATTAAATTTGCAGAAGAAAAAAATATTATCGATCGTGAATCTTTCTTAGCCTTTTACGTGGTATTGGCATTTTGTTGTGCTGGTTTTGGTTCCATTTTAGGTGTAGATGACTTATTAGTTTCATTTGCTGCGGGTGCCGCATTTGCTTGGGATGGTTGGTTTGCTAAAAAGACAGACGAAAGTAAAGTTTCAACAGTTATCGATTTGTTATTAAATTACGCTTATTTCATTTATTTTGGTGCCATTATACCATGGTCTGATTTTAACAATGGTAAAATTGGTTGCAACGTCTGGAGATTAATTATTTTATCAATTGTAGTAATTTTCCTACGTAGAATTCCTGCAGTCTTAGCTTTAAAGTCATTTATTCCAGATATTAAATCATGGCGTGAAGCTCTTTTTGTTGGTCATTTTGGTCCTATAGGCGTTGGTGCTATTTTTGCTGCCATTTTGGCAAGATCAAATCTTGAAGCTAGTGTCAGTGATGAAGAAACTCCATTAAAAGAATTGCCTTCACCAGGTACAAAACATTATCAATTAATTGCATGTATTTGGCCGATAGTTTGTTTTTTCATTGTTACATCAATAATTGTTCATGGTTCTTCAGTTGCCATTATTACATTAGGTCGTCACCTAAATACTATAACATTAACAAGAACATTCACAACACATACAACATTTGGTGGTGGAAAAAGTTCTTGGATGCAAAGATTACCTTCCTTGGATAAATATGGTCGTTCATTTTCTTTACAAAGAGTTGATACAGGTGGAAATTCCATTCCAAATTCTAAAAAAGAAGTATTTTCTAGAACGAATACCGTGGAAACTAGCGGTGTTCCAGTAAGACATGCAGGTGGTATGAGGAGTAGAAAAGATAAAAAGAAATCTAAAAGTAGTCGTAAGAAAAAACGTATGCATAGAGAGCTTCTTAGTTCACTTTCGAAAAACCATTATGATTATGACAACGAATTAAATGATTTAGGTAGAGAAAGGTTACAACGTGAAAAAGAAGCACGTGCAGCTACTTTTGCTTTAAGTTCATCCTTTAAGCCAACTGAAAGATCAGATGAAGCAAAACAAGATATGGATAGTAATAACTTTGAAAAACAAAGATACAGTGGATCACGCATAAAAGTTCCTCATATCCAAACGGAAGATTTAGATGAAACTGATAACTATTCAATGAGTTCTAAAGATGAATATGAAAGTAGTGATAATAATCAAAATGCTCTTGGTCATTTATTAAGTCCGCAAGTTGCTGAATTACCAGCGTATCCAATTATGGAGTCCGATATGGGTTCTTTTGATGAAGCTGAAAGTGACGATGAATTTGTTAATAAAGATGTTCAAAATCAAGAAGGTTTAAATGATCCAGGTGACAGCTATTCGTATGATTTAGAAAAACAACAAAAAAACTACAAAGATTCATATGAATCAAGTAGTGATGTTACTGATCCAGAAGAAAGAGAGAGGCAAATAAAGGAAGATGAAGAAACTGCAAAGAGGGCCTATAGGGAGGGTGATCAAATTATTTTTGAAAATAAACATGGTGAAATAATTGAACAAGCCAAATTTGGTGGCAAAGAAAATGATAATGACAAAGACAACAATAACAACGATAAAAATTCTGCCCTCGATTCAAAGGCTCAAGAAGGTAAAAGCAATTCCTTCATAAGTCGAACTTTAAGTAACCAATCTAATCAAAGTTTTAAAGCTTTAAAAAAAGTATTATCTCCTGTTTCTTTATCGAAAGTTCATTCATTAGTCGATGATGCTATGAGTAGTACTACTGGTAAAGTTACTCTTTCCACAAATGATTCTGAAAGTCGTTATTCTACAAGTGATAATTCTTTATCCTTGAAGAAATCCTCTAATGAAAAGAACCACTATCGTGCATATAAAATTGATAATTTATTAATGATCGAAAATGAAGATGGTGACGTTGTTAGAAGATATAAAATCAATCCACATGAATTTCATGAAAATGAAGGTGAAAATGAAAATACTAACGTAGTAGCTAAAGCGTTAAGTAAAGTTGGTTTACTAAATCGTAACAAGTCTGTTACCAGTGATAAGTCCACAAAGAAATCCAGCGCTGTAGATAATAATATGGTTCCAAAACATAAATCCACTAAAATTAAAAATGATAGTGGTTTAGTAAATAATGCTAATAAAGCTAGAAATCTGACTCCATCACACACACAAACAGATGTTTCGGGTTATTCGATGGATGATAGCGAAGAAGGATATGAAGATAGTGGCGAAGAAGAAGATATTGATTCTGAAACAGAGTTTGAAAGGGAAAGACGTTTAAATGCATTAGGTCAAATTTCAGCACCAAAGAATAGAAATGACGAAGAAGAGGAAGAAGATTCAAAGAATCGTAATGGAAATATTCCAACAAATAGTGAAGATAATATTATTTCTCCAAACAGACCTAGATCGCAAAGCACTACACAAAAAATGAAAAATACTATTTCCAAAACAATTAATAATTTTAAAAGGGGTAATTAATAATTTTAAAAGGGGTAATTAATAAACATTCTTGTTGTTTTTTTTCCTTTTTAAAAATACAAGGATCTGTTATAAGAATTTGACAGGTATTATATATATGCAATTAGTATAGAATATGGAACTATTTTCCATTTATTTATTTACAAGTTAAATATGAAAAAAAGCATAAATATATAAATTATAATAAATTTTAATTAAAAGTAAATATGTCTTTGATAAATTTACCAAAGTCATCTCTATTAATTATATCATTATTTTCAAGTTCAGTTGGATTGACAAAATCAACTTGTGTATATCTTCCACCTAATGAACCGCCATTTATCTCCGAAAATTGTACAATATATTTATTTAAATATTTTAACCTTAAGACACGGTGATGATTTAATGTGATGTAATCGTAATTAGCAGTTATCTTTTCATTATTGTTATTTAAAAATTCAAAATTTAATTCATTCAAAAATTTCATTGATTTAATTGACTTATATTCAAATACTTTTAAAAATTCTTTGAGATCTAATTGATTTTCAATATTACCCGTCTGATCGTATTCTAAAATATTTGAAATTTTGTCATGAACAACTTTATAATCATTTTTTAGTTGAGGTGTCTGAATTAAATATTGCTTATCTGTTAATTGAGCAAAACATTGTATTGAATCATAAAGTATATTGTTGTTTTCATCCAATTCAATAATTAATTTAATTGGTGGCAAATTTTTTTGTAAATTATTCACTGATGGTGCAAAAGTTAATTGTAAAAAATAATTATGTTGATCTATATCATACGAATATAAAAAATTATCTTCAATTTCTTTTTCGTTATCATAAAGTGGTAAAGATAATAATTTTTGTGTGATTTGTGGTATTTTTGGTTGAAATATATGTTTATCACCAGTTTTTGTTTCCAGTATTTGACCTAAAGAAATACTAAATACATTGGTTGATGGAAATTTTAAATCAATCTTTTTCGAGTCGTTATTAGAATCTTTGGTAAAAAAATCGTACATTTTATTGATTTTTTCTTCGGTAATTAAATCTGAGGGAACTTGTTTTTGATTTATAATTTTTTGATCATCATTCATGGAATTTTTAATTATACTTTCTGATTTTTGTAATCTACCCCATGATTCATTTTGATTTAACCAATCCAAACAATCTAAATCATTGAACGGGAACCAGTTAATTTTAGAATTAGTTTTTCTATCATTTTCAATAATCCATTTATCTAAACATTCCTTTTTATATAAATCATTAACGTTATTATTTGACTTAATCCATTTAAATAATCTTTTCGCTAAAAGAATTCTTTTTAAACCAAATGCGGCAATTTCATTACTTTCTATAGTAATATCAACACCACACAGCTTGGTAATTAATGGTAAAAAATCGTTTAAATTATTATTATTATTATTATTATTATTATTATTTGAATCTTCGTCCATCGACCAATTTGATATACAGACATTATTAAGTATATTATTTAATGAAACTTCAATGAATCTTAATATAGATTCGGAGCCAGTTATTTTCAACTCATTTAGGGATAAGTTTAATTGAATTGATAGATTTGAATTTAGTCTAATTAAATTTTTTAGAATTTTACCATTTTGAGTTAATAGTAGTAGCTTTGCATTTCTTTTTGATAATTTAAAAAACTTTGTTTGTAAATTTATTGAAGAATTTGAAATTTGACCATCCCATAATTTAATAACAATAGTTTCAATAAGTTTACGTTTAATTAGTTTATGAGATGATAACATTAACGTATTTTTCATATCGTTGGCATTAATGTATGCACGTAATTGTTTTGTAGTAAAAGAATTGGATAATTGGTTTTGTAACTCATCAAATGATTTCGGAGAAATTTTTTTAGCACTTGGCCTAAATGATTCTATGGATTGGTATAATTGTTGTGGAGTTGTATCATTGGCTTGGAATTTTAATAATTCAGCGGTTTCTAATCGAATACTATTTTCTTGCTCTTTTTCGATATTTTGATTTGTTGATTCTACTTCTTTGAGTTCATTTTTTTTGGTTAGTAAATCATGCTTATTAGTTTTAATTTTTTTTTCCAAAGATGGATATGTATCAAATTCTACACCTTCTAATATCGATAAATCATTATTATGCAATTTTTGATTAAATCTTGACAAAGAAAAATCACTACCACTAATATTGTTATTATGGATATTGTTGTTTCTATTCCTTCCTGATCTAATATTTTTAAAAAGGCCAGATTGTTTTGGATTTAAAACCAAAATATTTGGTTTTGCAGGTTTGATCTTTCTACCTCTTGTCGCCAGATAGTCATCTTCTTTAGCCTCAATGACGTTTGCGTAAAGAGCTGTGTCCGAAGCTTTCAGATCATTGGAACTTTCGGTAGAGTTGGTTTCTTCATTGGTGTTAACCGTGTTATTTGAAGTGATGGCGAAGTCAATATTGTTTTCGTTTACGCTCGAATAACGTCTTAAAGTTCGAACAGTATTAAATAAGCAAGCATTAGAGCTGAGCACCTTTAAGGAAAAGTCACACTTTATCGACATTGATTTTAGAACTACTCTAAAAGATCAAAACTTCTACAGTTTATTGATATTATTAAAATAATTTTTGATTTCAGTAACTGTTCCTTTAAAGCTGACAATTTTCAACAAGAAAAAAATCCAGAAAAAAATTAAAAAAAAAAAAATAGAAACTTTTCAAAAAGAAAAAAAAAATATCGAAAACAAAAAAATACAAAAGAATTTGATTTTATTTAAATTATTGTATTTTGCTTGATCTAATGAAAATGGTTTTTTTTTATAAAGCTGTGTGGTTAAGCTCTGGTCATTGTGTTGTATTATGACTATGAACATAGAAGAACAAGAAATTAAATGCATTGCTCATACTAAAATATACATACGTAAATTCTGCCACGTTCATTTTTTAAATTATTTTTCTTCTTTTGTGAGTTTTTGCAAAGTTTGGTTTGATCAATTGGTTTATATCGAGTGAATAATAACTAATGGGCATATAAAAGAAATATGTTTACACTTATCTTGTTCCATTAATTACAGCATTTACAAATACTCAATCACGCGATATTTGGAATATATTAATAGCCTCATATGGAACAATTAGAAATTGAAAATTTTAATAGGACTTTACCAACATATTTGATGGCAAAATTTTATAATCTTGAATTATAAAACGGAAGTAACTATAAATGGTATCTTCCAAAATTCTGCACTATAAAATAGTATCATTCATGATTATTTTTGTTTTGGCAGTTCACGTATTTAATATTTTATCGCATTACATTTGTTTTCTATGAAGAATCCACCTTCAACGAGAAAAAAGAAGAAAAAACGGTCTAATTTTTTGTTATCAGGTCTTCAGATGTTATTTAAAAAAATTATTACGATTTTACTTTCATATTAGTCTTAATGATTTTAAATAAAAATATTTAAAGGGTTGTTATATATATATATATATATATTCTGGATGTTGATCTAATGAAATTACTTTGGTATTATTAAAAATTACTTCAAAGGATATTTAAAAGCATGTTAAAAAATAGTAGTATATTTTTTGTTTTTCTTTTTTTTCATTTAAAGGTTCTGTTATAACAATATAACATATAATATAATATAAAATAAAAAAAGAAATACCTTTTTTTTAAATACTTGGAGGTCTTGTAGATTCAATCATTGTTAAATATAACTAACATTTTTACAACGATCAATTGTTTAATTGGTTTGGGTATTCATGTCTTTTTGTCAAGGCACTTGAATTGTCATTTTATTTTTAATTCTTAGAAAATAAGTCTCTATAGTATTAAACAAAAAAAAATATAATGATATATAAAAAAGTTTTTTTAATATTTTGTTTTATTTTTGAGTTGTCAATTGCCGAAGTATATTGACCTTTTTTGTCAATTCCACGTATAAACCTTGATATCTTAAAATAAATCTTTTAATAAAATAGTACCATTTAGTTATTTCCGTTCCAGCATAATTGACAAAGTTAGGGTTGGAATATGGATGCGATTAAATACATTTGTATATAAGAACGGCTCAAGCGAGCCAGTCCATAACTTATATACTTGTAACATAATAAAAGACCCAAGCTATTTAATAACTACATCAGGACTATCATATTTAAAATTAGATCGGATTGTACATTAGATAAGTTAGAGTAAGTTAAGAGATATCACTATATTTCAAAATTATTGTACACTAAGTTGTACACAGAAAGCAGAATTTTAACAGATGGGAAGCGCAAAATAATAATATAATAAAAGATTATATTATTCAGAAGATCGGATCGAAAACTAATTTATTGTTGTTTTTTATTGTTAACTAAAATACAAAATTATATAAAATAATTATAAAGGAATTCTTCAAATTATTATCCAGGATATTGATATAATAACCTGGTATTTATACTTTTCAGAATTCCACAACTAACACATCTCATTTGTAAACAGGATCATTTCAACTGAGATTTCTTATTCTGCAATTACACTAATTACACTAATTACACCAAAACTGTGTAACTTCCTTAAAACTGTGTAAACCTTTTCTCAAACTGTGTAACTGCTTGAGTTTTGACGTATGACCATTAAAGTTATATCATTGTATTCCATTTTTAATTCTTAATAAAACTAGATTAAT
>JAJLYD010000273.1:6638-23991 GCA_030571615.1 Jamesozyma hellenica
TTATAAGTTTTATATAATGAAAATATTTAATATTTTGATATCAGATTTTTTATGTTAAAGTTTGAATTACCTTCCAATAAGTATGCGGCCTTATCTCCTTGAGTATATTCAATGTTAGGTTCCGGTACGATTTAAACTGAACAGTAACGCGTAAGTTATTATAAAAATTCCTTCTATTAAAATATGTATGTATATATCTATATATCTAGATGTTATATAAAATACGTTGATGTAATCAACGTTATTGTACTTGTTGTTTGTTTTAACTCTTTGTTGTTTACTCCTTATTCTTGCTTCTTTAGATCACGTGTCAATTTAAATCACGTGCCATTATTATATGTGCGGGTAAATAAAGATTATCACTTTATACGAAATCAACCATGTGATAACATTTTGGCAATCTTAAAACAATACAAAAATAGACGCGCAAGTGGTTTAGTGGTAAAATCCAACGTTGCCATCGTTGGGCCCCCGGTTCGATTCCGGGCTTGCGCATTTTGTTTTTAAATTTAGTGTAATAAAGGATTTTTTTTAATAAACTCTACCCGTTTGTGGATTTTTTGTCATTACTATTACTTAGATGGCAGCTGTTGATATCTTAAATTATAATATTTCAATTGCTATAAATAATGTTCGTATTTAGCCGTCACCCTTCCTTTACTTAAAAAAGAAAAAAATGATGTTTTACTGATTGAGTAATAAATTTTTTGTTTGTTTCGTCTATTACAACCACAAGATATGTACCTTATAGCAGACTTTCGTAAAACCTGATTACACACACATTAAATTTTATAATTTATCTATGATTTAGGTCCCTAAGTTTAATCTTTTCAGTTCTGGACACATGATCATTTCTTTTGTCCGGACATGGACGTATTCCCGTACAAAAACATAGAGTAATTAAATTTTAACCTATATGAAATACTTATATTTTCATTAAATATCGCTTTCAATTTTATCTTCACTATCACTGACATATCCCGGCTGTTCAAATACATTGCTTGACTCACTCCTGGGTGACCACAAGAAGTTGTTGACACCAAAGTCCATTCTTGGTGTTGTCAGTAGAAAATTGTTGGAAATTTCTTTATCACTTAATGAACTTGAGCTATCTGGAAAATCCTCATTTGCTTTTCTCTCAATCACTTTAAAAGGACTCTTTTCATTATTGACTTTCTTTTGGCATAGATATTTCCACCTAGTAACCACCATATCCAAAACATTAACATTTCTGCTATTATTTAAATATTTGTCCACCTTTCCCATATTATACAGATAGCGCACATATTCATCTATACCCAAACATTCTCTGGGATTGTACGTTGTATATAAAGGTAATATATTCAGCAAACTACTATAACTTATAGCACCTCTATACGAATTAACATAATTCACCTCTTGAACAAATCTTCTATATTGCAATTTTCTTTGAATAATCTTGCCTATATTAATTGTGTTTAGTTCTTTGTTTAATCCATCCAAATCAACTTCCACATCATAGGGATCATTTGGATTTACCGTCATATAATTGTCAACTAAATTTTTCACTGTAAGCCCACCTTCCCAAATTTTGAAAGAAAATGTACCAGTAAAAGAATGCATCAATTTAGGCATATAAGAAAACTCAATTTCACCAGTACCATCAGAGTCAATATTAGCCCATGCATCAGTGAACTTTCTAATCTCTGATTTATTTACCGCCAAATGAGATCCTCCATTCCTGTAAACATAACTAAAGTTGCTAATGATTAGAGAAATGAACATATTGACAAAAATATACATTGAGAGGATATTCCAGGAAATTAAAAGAATATAAGCATAAATTGTTGCACCGCAGTCAGAGTAACTGTTACTATTGGAAATGTAACAATAAGGCTCTGAAACAGTCAAATCATTCATAATATAATTCCAACCCTCTCCAAAACTAGCTCTAAACAGAACAATTAAAGATTTGATAACAGTCCTAAAGTTAAGATTATTTGTAGTATTTGGGCCCAACCGTGTTAGACCAAAAATTTGATTTAAAGCAATAGCATAGACCAAAAACAGAATAGCCCAGGTATATGTTAATGATAGTATTGGAGGAAGACTGGCTAATGCAGTTTCAAAAAGCTCACTTAAGGTATCATTTTGAGGTATGACAAACAAAAATATAACCAAATGGAAAAAGTCATTTAGGTTATGAAACCACACGTGGGTTCGAGAGACATGAAAACTTATAATTGTTAGAACAAAAGAAATAGTCACAATGAGTGATCTTAATAAATTCCAAACATTTAGAATATAAAGGTAAATACCTTCCCCATATAAATGCAAAATTTCCTGTATAATAAAAACAGATGTTGAAAGCATGAAATATACATCATTATAAGTCATTAGGGAAGAAGTATCAACATAACTGATACTCAACAAAATAATAATGTGTAAATATAAAACAATTTGCAAAAAAGTTGCGTAATAAAAATTGTTTTTCTCAACTGCAATATTGTAACAAAACCTCCTAAATGCTGAAATTTCTAATAAATTCGGTATTGCCTTTGGTTTAGCCTGAGATAACAATTTTTGTGATTCAAGCCACGATTTTTCCTCAATTGTCAAATATGCTGTTCCAGTAGTTTTAGCATGATTACTGACAATAAACGACACAAATAGGTTTAAAATAAAAACCATGCTAATAAAGTTAAAAAGAATCAAAAAAACAGCACCACTTGGGTTCCCCAAAACAGAGGTTACCGTCCCAATACCAGTACTGTCCATAATATTTTTTAAAAGATCCACCCAGCCCTCTAAAGAGATAATTTCAAACATGGATCTAAATGCACTAGAAAAAGAGTCAAAATATAAATATGGGTTGTTATAAACTCTGGGCATTAAGACTTCCCATTTAAAAACCTCATTAGTATATTCATCAAAACATTTTCCAAAAGGCAAAGAGCTATCGTTACAGGTACTCAAACGCCCTCTAAATATACCTAAGCCCCAAACTGTAAAAGGAAATAGCAAACTAACACAAACAATACCTGCTTCACCAATCTTTCGAATACCATCAAACACGACTAAATTAAATGTTTGTCTTGCTGTGTTACTAATTGTTAAACATCTCAAAGCTCTTAAGGCAGAAAGTCCTTTGAAAATTCTGGCTAAATTACCGTCATACTTTAAATAGGCAATAAGATATATCCACATCGAAACTAAAACTAAAAATTCTATGAAGTTCCAAGGATTCTTTAAATATGCATTAGGAGTATATATCAAACCATCTGCAATGGTTTTGACAAAAAATTCAACGCTGAATAATGCAATGAAGGTAATATCAATATAGAGCGGCCAGTCATAAGTCTTAATACCTTTATCCATTCTGTACAGGGGTGTTACATAACATGAAACTATGACCAAAAATATAGTCACTATGGCGTATACAAAAACAAAAATGTCCCTTTCTATTCTATGGAAATATCTTCTTTTACTATACAAATCTGTATCATCTTCATAAAATCTAATACCATCCGTCCGTTTACCGGCGCTTGGAGAAACCAATCGTTGACAAAATCTTCGAAATCTATGTCTGGGTGAGAAAATGTAATACGAATAGTTAAATGAAGGGTGCTCTTTAAGATACTGTAATTTTTCATCTTCAAATTCGTTGAGCTGTAAAATATAACTTCTGCCATTTTCATCATTAGTTTCGGTGAAAACAACCTCTGATTTTCTGTAAAAAGGATTCCCCGTTATCATTCTTAAAATAGCAACTTCTTTGAAGTTTAAAAGCCTTTGCAGACCCATATTAATACGATTTAAAATCCCTTTAGTGTTTTTATCTTGAGAATTTTTGATCTCTTCTGCTAGATCACCCATATTGTGTGCAATGTTCATAATAGCTGTTCCTCTCATTAAAAATTGCTTAAAATCCCTTGAATCTTCTTTTACAGAATTTTTAAATATTTTTTTTTTTAGCCTTTGCAACAAACTGGCATGAGTATATTCTTGAATTTTTCTTGGATAAACAAATTTTAAATAATGTTTAATTTGTAATGGACGCTTATCCTTTTCGTCAATATCCATACTTTCAGAGATTAAGGCAATGAAAATATTCAAAATGACTGCATTTGAAAGAATAAACCAAATAATCAAGAAGACTGAACAAAAAAATGCAGAAGAAATATTAGGGGAATATTTTTGTAAAATGTACAAAACTTCAGTCCAATTTTCGGTTGATCCAATGATGAATAGTGATAAAAACGAATTAGGTAAGGAGTACATCGCAAAAGATACTTCCGACATTTCCTCATGGGGAACTACTCCTTCAAAATAGACTGAAACAATAATAGAAACTAGAAAAACAAAAAAGAAGTAGAACGAAGATAAATTCCAGATCATCAGACCATTCTTCAAAACTAATCGCCAAAGTTTTCGGGTAAGTGGGATTGCAAGTATAACTCTATAAAATCTGCTAATTTGAAAAATGGCAAGCCAATAATAATTGAAGCCTAACTGACCTTTGACGGCTAAAGAGCTAAAAACCAATGAAATAATTGAAACAATGAAATCATATACATAATCAATTCTCACTAGGAATCTCCACATATTAGGAGAATGCAAAGACAACCTAACTATTGACTCAACAAATAAAGAAATACAAACTGCTCGATCAGTTAATAGCATATTGTTAACAAAGGTTTCTGTACTATCTATTTTGAGAAATGCTCTGAAAATTACATCCACCAAAATGAGTAAAATAAAAATCCATTCCAATTTATAATAAATTTTTAAACCCTTTTTTGCCCATTCTGGAAAACTAGTCATTCTAGCCTTGACCTTAAAATATTTCCAATATCCCACGGTAATACGAACAAGCCAACTTTCGTTGGCGTGATTCTCAAGCCTCTTTTTTTTAAATTTTTCATTTGCCATTTCAAAAGCAGATACCAAAACAGCAATAAATAAATTCATCATCCAAATTGTTAGAACAAATATTGCCAAAATAAAAAACAAACAAGCAGCCATTTCATCTGAATCCATCGTGTAATACATTAAATCGGTAAAAGTATTGGCACTCATGATTACAAACACAAGTTCCATAGAATTAGCAATGTTATCAAAGCTCACTCTCCCGTTGTACGGGTTGGCGTTTGATACACATTTTGAATTAACTGGACATAAAAATCCTTTTGAAACAGGGCCGTTACTTCCATCACTAAAGATGTAATTCATACGAGTTTTCGTCTCTGGATTCAATTGACCCCCACAAAATTGCATATTATATTGATACCTATCACTTGGATCATCTGGATTAAACCAAACACATTGTCTTCTCAAAGAACCTTGAAAAATTTGAACCCCAAGGATGGCAAAAAAAACCCAAAAATAGACCAACATAGACCCTACGCTGATTAATTGAGGAATACCATATTTCAAAGCTCTTAATACCGATGATAAACCAGTATCAGTGTCTACTAATCTTAGAATTCTAATAACGGCTAAAGGTTTGAATATTCTAACCCCAATTTTTGAGTCGTAATTACGGATTGAAAGAAACATACCAATCCAAAAAGAGAAAGTGGAAACGAGGTCAACTCTATTCCATGAAGAACGTGCGAATGCTCTCGACGTATCGAAATGAACATTTTGAGGTCTTACGTCATTGGTAGTGACTGAACTATTTAATTTTTGTTTGGCAGGTTTTTTTTCGTCTCCTAAAATAGATCTAAAGGGTAGAAAAAAATCAATAATCTTTGATCCGTACTTCTTTTTCAAGCCATGATATAATCTTGTAAACCCAATTCTCTGTAAGATGGTTTTGTACTCTCGTCCATATGCCTCAAACATTTGAGAATCGTCCCAAAAACCAAATGCGATTATTTTTGCAATGTCATAAATTGTAAAAATAATAAATAAAACAAAATTGACATAGTCTGACCAATTGTGAAATCTATAGAGAAAAGTGAGTTCAGACGTATTGTAAACCCTATATGACAATAAAATCGTAAAAAAAATAAGCAAAATAATATAAAATATTTTACTTCTTCTATTCATATAAAATTCAGCCAACTTTAATCTAATATTATTCGTCGGTGGTATAATACCCAATGAATTTCCATATAGTTGCAACGGCTTGGAAAATGCTTTTCCAGTAGGTTGGTCAAAATCTGGTAATACTATTGAATATGAAGAGACTGCGAATTCTTGTTCTTTTTTGAAAGCCTCATTTGTAGGACTTTCTACGTTAAAATTAAGCGACTCTACTCTGGGAGAAGAAATTGGCGACGTCCTTTTAAATAGTCCTCCAAAAAATTCTGGTGTGGAGGATCTGGAGCTTGGGGCTTCTTGATCTTTACTTTTTGGAGTGAGGTAATTGGGGAAAAAAGCATCCCTGATCGGCGTTATTGGATTACTATATTTTCTGCCTCTGGATTCATCATTTGCCACATTTTCTTTGTTAATAAACTCATTTTCATCATTTCCATTCTTATTCAATTGAGGTAACCAACCAAGGCCGCCATCATCTGCACCTAAATTAAAACCCTTTTGCATATCTTCAAAGTCGCTCATATCATCACCTTCAATGAAAGATAAAACTTTAGCAGATCTTGGAGGTCGCATATCCTGACTTTTTGATCCGGAAGAGCGTCTACTACTTGAATTCCGACTTCTTGATATTGACTCATCTAAAATGGAAGATATATTTATAGATTTCTTAGGTGTTGATTTATTTGAAGTAGCGTCTTCATTGTTAGTAAAAGAAGAAGTTTTCAAAAATAATTTTGGACGAAATTTTTGTGGAGAAAGATCTTTCTTGTTCTTTCTAAAAAGATTTGCCATCTTGGAATCATTTCTTGGCTCTTTTTTATTCTCATTGATTAGCATCCTACTGCTTCCTTCTTCCAAACTTTCAGTGTCTGTGGTAGGAGGAAATATATGCAGGCAAGGAGGTATGATTCTTTTTGAAGCTTTTTCTTCAATATTTACATCTTCATCATCATTATTGTCAAGCAAATTAGTAATGACAGTATTAGAGTCACTTGAAAGTGGCTCAAAGGGTCCCGTAAGTTCTCTTTTATGGGGTTCCATGCCTATTTCATACAAACAAAATCAGTTTCATAAAAAACAACTTGTCAATGTATTTATGGCGTAGTCGTTACCACCAAAGTAAATTAAATAAATATATATATTGTTTATCTGTTTTCGTTTTTGAACCATCTGCAACGTCAAGTTGGTTGTTGAACTGAACCGGCTACGAATTTTTCCTATGGTTAAGAAAATGCGATTTGAAGTACCACTTACGATTTTTTAGACACATAGAAAAATTTGAAATATAGAAGAACATTACATAAAAGGAATAATTTTTGACTTAATTTTGTGGCCAAATCAAAAGCATGCAATATATTTTTTGGCCTGAAACTCTAGCATCAAAAGAACGTCGATCTAGTCATTTTTCGTTGTTTGCAATTGCCATTGCATCTGAAGACAGTGATAATGTTGTGATAGATATAGTACCCAGTACATCTTTGGAGAATGATTTAAATTTAGAATATCCCTATAAAGTGATAGCAACGAAAGCCAATAACTCTGCATGGAATATTAACGTTTCCGACTATCGTGTCATTAATTTTGAACCCCCAAAACTTCGATTAATGCAATTCTTCTCATTAGATCCCATTTCTTTAGTATTGCCAGAGAAACAACGTTTCAAGTCAAATAGATTTAAGGAACACAAATTTTTGAATAAAATACTTAAAAATCCTAGGTACCAAGTTTCAAATAGGAGGCTTAGAAATAACATTACTCTTCTGAATTCGTATTACATGTCTTTAGATGAGTTATATAAAGCATACCCGAGTTTAAATAGGCCTAAAAAAGCCTTTGCTGTTAAAATAATTTCTGAGACAAGAAGATGGATAACAGCAACCAAGATTTATAAATTAATATGCCAATCGTTGCTTTATATTACTGCAATTTTGTGCTTTTTTGCTAATTACATTTTTTTTGTCTTAAACATAACATCATTACCAATCGGTAACGTATCTGCCATAGCAAAGCAAATAAATTTGAGACTTCAACAAGTGTGTTATTTTCCAGTACAATATTTAAGAATATATAAAAATCCAAGTGCAGGAGATATCATTGCTAATTCAACCATACCAAATGATCAACAATCACATTCAGCAATACCTTGTGAATCATATCCTGATTATATTAGATTTTACAACACCATATGGCTTATAGTGAATGACATTTCTTTTGGTTTAATAATAGGTGCTTTTCTTAATGAGAATCATGATATAATTGTCAATACACTGAGTGATGCCATTAAGTTTTGTTTGTACGATTTTATGAAAAAAATTACAGCATTTTTATCTGATAATCCATTTGGTATAAAATTAAATGGCGCTTTAGCAACTTTTTTTAGTGAACTGTTTTTATGGATCATTGAATTTTCGTATAATGGTATTATTAGACATATTTCATCCAAAGAAAGATTAAGTTGTTTCTTCATTTTTGTAAGAAAATCTATGATATTTTTAGGTGCATCTTTTGGTATCTCCGTAATTGTTGATTTTTTTTCAATTTTGTTTTTTCACATCTATTTGTTTTACCATATTAGTTGTAAAATTTATTATTGGCAATTGAACATTATGGGTAGCCTATTTTATCTATTTTGTGGTAAGAAAAAAAATGTTTTACGTAAAAGAGTCGACTATCATTTTTTCCAATTAGATGAATTGTTAATGGGAACGGTTCTTTTTATTATTTTGGTATTTCTTCTCCCAACTGTCTTGTCTTTTTACATTTGTTATACAATTTTATGGATGGTAACAATTTATATTGATATTATTTTGGAATCTGTAATTAGTTTACTAAATCATTTTCCGTTATTTGCATTTTTATTAAGGTTGAAAGATCCAAAACGTCTTCCCGGTGGAATTATTATTGATGTAGAGGAAGATGCAACTGGTAAAGCGTCTTTTTATTTGAAAAATGATCCTTTAAAGGTGAAAATGATGTTTCAACCTTACGCCATATTAATGAATGAACTGAAACAAAATTATTTGTCAATTGGGACTGTTAAGAAAATATTGGGTGGTACGTTGATTTCTTTTAAGAGAAGTGAATTGTATCAAATATTATATTCGTCATTGCCTGATAAACCGATACCAATAAATGATATATTTACGCAACTTTTTTCTGAATAGGAAGAGTTTAAATTTTTTAGACGATAATCTTAACTTGTATATTTAAGAATATTATTTACAAGGTTCTGTTTATTTGATTATATATTTCTATGTAGCATATATAAAACAAAAAAAATGCATGAATAAAGATAAAACTTCATTATTTCATTTAAATTGATCAATCTATTTCTTTTTCCCACCTTTCTTGGCAACATCTGCTTTTTTCGTCTTCTTTGGTGCCCCTTTACCACGACGTTTCAAACCTTCTACTTTACTTAATCTATATTGTTCTTCTTCATCGATAAATTGAGTATCAGGGAATAAAGTTTTTAAATTTTTAAACTTTAAAAAATCAGGATTACCATAATAACTTGCAACAGCTGGACCTTTTAATCTACTTGATAGTATCTTAGCACCGGTCCTTACGCCAGTAGGATTATAATTTTGATCAAATATTCTTGCTGAAAGTTCAGCCAATTTCTGTAATCTTGCTTTTGGTACACTCATTTTGATTCAGTATTGATAAATATATAAAACTAAAATTTTTTTCTACTTTTTATTAATTATTTTCTTATATTGAATTACTTTGATTTTAATACTTTTAGTTTGCCATTTATTGAACAATTGATGCAGGTTTGTTTTTTTTTGCACTGTTTTTTTTTTCTTTATTTTTTCAATTTTCAAGATTATATTTTAATTGAAGAAAGGTCCGTGAAAAAACCAAAAATTTAATGTACGTACTCTGTGGCATTAAACTTATTTAAAATGAAATAATTACATAAAGATAAATCTTGGTATTCCGCATGTTGATGTTATTTAATTTGCTACTTTTAATTTTAGTGATGCTGTTTTTATCTTGGTTTTTTTTTTTTTTTTTCTATGAAAGAATGATGAATTTAAAATATATAAGAAATAAAAGTTGATTTGATTATAAAGATATGTTTATTGATTTTTTATTAAACATTTTAACTAATATACTACTAATGTAAATTAAAATATTACCTTAATTAAATTACCATTCGGCAGCGCCAGTGTTTTCTTCAGCCCATTCGGAAGCTTCAGTTTTTTCTTCAGTAACTTCTTCTTCATTGGCGACTTCTTCACCTTCAACAACTTCAGCTAAAGCTTCTTCAGCGACTTGTTGTTCAATTTCTTCTGGGTTTCTGTAGAAATATAAATCTGGCATGATAGACCATGGTTGAGTTCTGTCAACTAAAGCACCTCTTAATCTTAAAACTTCTCTAGCTAATAAATACCAGATTAAACCAATAGAGTGTTTACCTCTGTTGTTACATGGGATAGCAACATCAACGTATTCAGATGGAGAATCTAAATCAGTTAAAGCAATAACTGGAATGTTAACGTAAGAAGCTTCCTTAATAGCTTGAGCGTCAGATCTTGGATCGGTAACAATAACTAATCTTGGTTCTTTGAAAGAACGAGTGATATAGTTAGTGAAAGAACCTGGAGTAAATCTACCAGCAATTGGAGTAGCACCGGTGTGGGCAGCGTACTTTAAGACAGCTCTTTGACCGTAAGTTCTGGAAGAAATAGCAACAACATCTTCTGGGTTTGGAATAGCAGCAATAATTCTAGCAGCTAAAACAATTTTTTCCCATGTCTTACCGACGTTGATAACGTGGACACCGTCTGGTCTAGCGTTGAAAACGTATGGTTCTTGGTGAACCTATTAAAAATAAAAAATTATTAATAATATCAAAATTATTAAATAATTAACAGTTAGTAAAATATTCCATTTTATTTATTTTTTCATTTTGGAAGAAAACAAAACATTAAAAATTATTTTATAAATCAATTCAAACAATACTTTTTTTAAAAATAGGAAAAAAATTTGTTTGAAATTTTGAATTATTTGTCAATATTATGTGTAAATAACCACAGGTATTTGCTTTAATTTTTTTTACTATATTTTGCATGTTTTACATAACATTGTAATATGATTGGAATTTTAATAATTAAAAAAAAAAGTGTAGTTCAGGTCAAAGTATATAATCTATGATTGTAATTATATTTATTTTATCATTTGGTATAACTAAAAATAGGTCATTTATTCTCTTAATAATAATAATAATGTTTTGTTTATTTGATGAATATTAACATACTTGAACATTTCTGGCACCTAAGTGTGTGTTAGCAGCCAACAAAAGTTGGGCATCTTCTGGGGTTAAGTCAAAAGTAGCTGGTAAGGACATTTTGCTCAGTTTTTTATGCTATCTTTTCTTAATATTGGGAATTAAAAAACTTAAAAAAAAAAAGGATAAAACAAGTTTAAACCATATAAATTTATCACTATTCTTGTAATTCACAACTAATGATTTAGGTATATTATGGTGGTTGTTTCTTCCTTACTGTGAGGAAGAAAGTAAATAGGTGCGCCCATTGCTTAGCATTGTTAGCAATCATGGTTATTGCTGCGAAACTATGTTGGCATCATTCAGCACTCGATAGTTTGATGAAATTTCCATCGCAGTCAACTTTTGGGATCAACCTCACCTGAACAGCAGGAACCACAGGCCGAATGGTTCCGCAGCGTAGGCCGGTTACTTACTGGGTTTACACAGTATAGACTGAAAATTTGTTACAAAGCGAAAAAGAACCTTATGGTTTAGGCTGGATGGAAGCAGTCTAGAAGGTTATACTTGTGGCGGGAAAAAATTAGACACACACACAAAATTCACTTTTTTCGCTTCATCAAAAAACGGAAAACTAAGACATATATTATATAAAAATAATTAAACGCATATGCACGGATGTTCATAGTGTATGGGTGTTGAAGTCAAACAGAACGACTGACGAGTACAAAAATTGCGAAGTGCTGTTGTGTAGAACAACTTTCCATTTGATCACAAGAGGTAATTATTTTGGTTATGGCGAACTATTCACTTAATAAAAATTTATTGAGCAATGTAAAAAGTAATTAAATGCGTAATTTTATAATATATGAAGAAGCTATCATTTAAAGAGACTAAAACAAAAAATTGTAAAGTGTAACATTGTTATGTTACAATGAACATGTTTGTGTTTGTCTTTTTTCTTTGTTAAATGCACGCTACTGCCACATTGTGTGATCGGCAAGGCTTCAGAAATATATTTCAGGGTTAAAACTCTGCCCTGACGGCAACTTGCGACGCCGTCGTTTAAGCTTGCAGAACGGGTAAAGATATCTTATGTAACAATATCTTTACGTCTGAATCAATTGTTATATGCTTCTGATATGTAAAAATAACCACTGTTTCACGTATAGAAGAACGTTTAAAACATTAACCAGCTTTCGAATCGTTTGTTTGTTGCATGCCTCGCTCGAAGTTGCCGAACATGCTCGGAACCAACCTGTTCGACATAAGATCCACCCATAATCAAGAGAAGAAACTTTAACATGTTCTTCTCAGTTTTTTTGCCTCGGTACAAAAACTTTGGCAAAATAAAATAATATTTTTATAACGAATAATACAATAAAGTTATAAACAACTGGGATTAGATTAATATTAAATCATGTTTCATAAAATGTTTACATATATATATATATATATATATATATATCAAAACTTTCTTGATTTCAATCAACTTCTTGTCTTTCCTTTCTTTAGAATAAATAAAAAAAAAAAAAAAAAATTTAGAAATAAATATTCCAAATATTGCATTCGTCATTCATAAGGTTTTCAATTTTATAGATACACCCAAAATAAAGGTGCACTGATTCGTTTCACATTATTATTTGATTTAGTAACCAAAACATGAAGTAAACATTCACTTCCATTGAAATACTATTCAATTGTAAACTAATTAATACTAATATCTCCTTATTTTTGGGCTGAATCGCGGAATTGAATGGTTACATCGGTATATGTTTTCCGGTAGAATTTCTTGAAAGTTTTCACGGTACAATTGCGTCTCATGAATGGCTCTTATTTGTTTTTGACGCGTTACCAATGTTCTTCTTGGCGGTATTTTTCATCATCATTATTCTATTTTGTAATATCTTTATGGTTCAAGAGGAAATCAGTAGAAACTCATATTTATGATGAAAAATTCAAAATAATGGTTACGACGATAAAATCACTTCAATAGTATCGTATCTAATCAACAACAAGAAAAAGCTCGGAACCAAAAAACTTTTTTACAAAAGAATTTAAAATGAAACAAGTAAATATAATTTAAAAGTTGATATTCATAAAAATAATTTTGGCAAATTTTTTTCCCATGAAAATTCACATTGTATAATTACATTAATCTAAAATTATTAAATTATTGCCAAAATCAATAAAAAAAAGAAAAAGAAATCTTTAAATAAATGCAAAACATTTTAACTCGTTCAGCAACACTTGACCTTACAAGCATTGTGTAACAAGAATACGTTATTTGAATCACTCCCTTCCTCCCTTTATAAGAAAGTAAGATCATTTATTTCTCTTTAAACGAAACACCCCCCCCCCTCATCAAACAAACAAAAATATCTTACTTTCTTTGGTCATTGCAATCATAAAATTCTTGAAACAGTGTTTTTGCACTTTCATACGACTCACAATGAGATTTTGGTAATTTCAATACTTTTAAAGGTTTCTCGTTTGAATAATTTACAATTCGTTTGTGGAATTTAATGCAGTAAATTGTTAATGATACGACAATTTCCCGAACAAACGTCAAAAAAGTGAGGCTGAAGCAAGTTAAATTTAGCCTCTCGGCACAGGAAAAAAAAATAAAAAAAGAAAACAGTTGAATGATTTTGTATCTTTTGGGAAAGACGACGTCAGCATGAAATAAATACATGATATTACTTAAATTATTCATTTAAATACATTATTATGTATGATACTTGTTTGTTTGGTTTTTTGTTCTTATAAATCGATGCTCGATATGATAATATTTTTTTTTTCATGTTTTGAATTTTATCAACCATAACTAATATGCCCAGTTCCAATAAAAATTTTGAATTATACAAATATACCCCAAATAAACATGCCGCTACATTTTTTTCCATCGCATTTCTCTTAGTTACCATTGTCATTTTATCATTAACAATGCTACAAGGTTTCAAGAGTAAAGGAATTTTACGCTCGTGGTCTGTAAACACATTGAAAAATTCAAACCCTCTTAGGTTTTATTCAATTCAAAAGTTAATAAACGCTTATACTTCTTTATTGATTGGGTGTATCTTGGAACTTATTGGCTATATTGCTAGAATATATTCAAGTGAGAATCAAACAAATTTATCAGCATTTATTATTCAATCTATCTTTCTTTTAATCTCTCCCGCTCTATATACAGTAACAATTTATATGTTATTCGATCAAATGACTTATCTTTTGTTTGCAGAAAATATAACAATCTTACCAAGCAGATATAATAAATTTGTGTTTTTTGTTGGTGATATAAGTAGTTTATTATTACAATTTTGTGGTGGGGGGTTAATGTCAAAATCAAATAGCACTAAATCAGGTTCATATCTCGTCACAATTGGTTTATTTATTCAACTATTTGTTTTTGGTTTATTCGTTATTAATGAATTTAATTTTCTAGTTAAAGTTAATAAATTTAACAATAAAATTGTTGACAGATGTAAAAGATGGAAACCATTCAATTTGATATTGCTAATAACAAGTTCCTTAATCCTCATTAGATCCATAGTCAGAATTGCTGAATTTATTCAAGGATCTAATGGTACTATTATATCACATGAATGGTATCTTTATGTATTTGATGCAACGCCAATGTTAATCATTTCCATTATATTTACAGCGATTCTTCCATTTTGGAGTATTTTTAAAATACAAGAAGAATCAATTGAAGCACAAAACTTTTGTGATATGAATAATGAAACAGTAAATTATAATAGAAATTTCGTTAGCACCAAAGAAAGTGTCTTTGATGATTCAAATTTTTTTAATGAATATCAATATAAATAATAAATATATAAATAAATTTGATGATTAAAATTTTTTAATATAATTTTCCATAAATTTAAATGAAGGTTTCATTACTTCACTAAGACATTCAGGTACACTAAAAAAACAATTCAAACCACCATTTGGTGTCGATATGATAGCACAAGTAAAATTATCGGAAAATCCATGAGGTTCATTAAAAATTGCATCTTTGACATAAAAATAGTTTGAATTTTTTTTATCAAAGTCTTTACAAGATTCGTTAAAATTATGATTGCCTAAATTAGTAACTTCAAAGGTCGATGGTGCTCCGACATCATCACCTGCTTTAAGTTTTTGTAAGATGAATTGTCTCACATCAATTTTATCTAATAATTTAACATTATTTATTATATCACTAATTTTTTCATTTCTAGAATTTTTAATAAAACCTTGTATATCTTTAGCTATTTCCCAAAATTCTTCTTCATTTAATTCTGAAAATTTTATCTTGTACTCAATACCAGCAATAAAATTACCTAATCTTAAATCATTTATTTTTAAATCGTTAATAAATTCTTTACTTTTTTGTCTCGTATTCATTGGTATATCAATTTGAATAAATTTTTCATCGATTGATTTAAATGAATCTTGTTGAATTGCCTTTAACGAAATGGAAATCAATGATGCTAAAAATGAAGTCAATGATACATTATATAAATTACATTTTTTCAATATAGAATCGAGTGTTGATGTTTCGATATTTAATAGTCTTTGGTAATTAGTATTTTTAATGACAAATTTTAAATCTTTATCATTAATGTTCCATTTTTGTGGGTAATCATACAAACCATTCAAGAATTGATAATTTTTAAACTGAAGTAATGAAGGATCAATCTGAGTTATTAATTTTGGTTTAAATTTAAACAGAAATTTTAGCATTGAACCTTTTAGTTTCCATAACCATGGTATTGGCCATTCATCGTAAGGATGATTTTTAATTTCGATCAAAATTTTTGAACCATATGAATATACTATATCTCTTTCATTATAAGAATAAAAATTATTATTATTATTTATATTTTCTATTGAAATTGAATCTTGTAAGTGAATCATAAATGTTTTCCAAAAATTGACCAAGGATAAACCATCAAATAAAACATGGTTAAACAAAAGTATCATTTGATTTTGAGAAGGAACAATTAAAATTTTCCATAATGGTTTATCAATATTAAATGGGAAATAAAAAGAATTAAAGATTTCATTAATTTGCTCTTGAGAAAAATATAGCCAATCTTTATATTCTATTACATCATCAAAAAATATTGGATCTTGTGTTATACTTTTCAAGTGAGGTATTTCATTTGGTACACTAATGTTTGTAACGTTACAATGCAATTGTGGTAATTCTTTAATTGTTTCTCGTAATGTATAAAGTAATTGTTGTTTATTCGGTAATTTATTCAATGTAATTCCTAACAAAATACATGAATGAAGTTTTAATTCACATCTGTAAAAAAAATATTGTTCCAAAGAAGATAATTGACGCAGTAACATTGAATATATATATTTTAATTTAGTAAAATCAAATCTATAAGTATAATATACGATGAGAAAATTTCAGTACTTTTTTTACGTCAGGTCTTTTAATGCGCCAACATACAATATATATATAAGTAGAGTAGCAAATTTCATTTAAGAGTGTTGCAACTTAAACCTCGCTTTACTGTAATAACAATTCTTCAGGGTTCTATAAATAAATTTGAAATATAATATAAGTACAATATAAAGTAAATAAAAATTTTTCACTGGCTAAGTTACCCTCGCGTAGTAATCAGCATGTGATATAAAAATACCACACATTGTTTGTATATCTCAGCCCAAAGTTCGTCAATTAGCGTTTGACATATAATTTCTTGTATACTACCGTTTTTCTTACATAATTAACTCATGCAAAATTAAATTGGCACATCCGTCAATAAATATATTGTGTCTTTAAAAATATCATAAACCTTTAGTATTTCCAATTAAATACACATATTTTAACTGCGGAAATTCAATTAAGATCTTTCAACCATAAAAATTTAAGTTTGTCTATAAATGTTTTTTCAAGCATAAAGAATAGCTTTCTATTTAAAAATTTCATTTCATTATATTTTATTATATGTAATATATGTAATATATATATATATATATATATATATTTTTTTTTTTTTTTTTTTTTTTTTTTTTTTTTTTTTTTTTTTTTTTTTTTTTTTTTTTTTTTTTTTTTTTTTTTTTTTTTTTTTTTTTTTTTTTTTT
>JAJLYD010000274.1:0-23196 GCA_030571615.1 Jamesozyma hellenica
TTTTTTTTTTTTTTTTTTTTTTTTTTTTTTAATGTGGTAAAATTATAAATTTAAATTTAACCAATCTAAATTAATTTTTTCTTTACTATTAATTTTTTTTATATTATTATTATTATTATTATTATTATTATTTGAATTACGTTGTCTTTTTTTAATGATATCAGTTTTTAAAGATAAAGGTCTCATTACACCATGTAATTTTAAAAATAAACCACATGCATTACATAAAGAATTACCATTTGAATCTTTTCTCCAAAGTGGTGTTGTAAAAGTACCACAATTATTACATTTAATTTTATTATTATTATTATTATTATTATTATCTTGATCAGAAATGATTGAATTTTTTCTTTTTGATTTTTTAATTATTGGTTTTGATTTTTTAATTATTTTATTATTTGAATTTAAATTTAAATTCATTATTGGAGAATTATTATTATTTATAATTGTATTTGGTGTTATAGGAGTTAAATTATTATTAAAATCAGAATCAAAATCTAAATCTAAATCTAAATCTAAATTTAAATTTAAATTTAAATTTGAATCCAAATCATTATTTAATTTATTATTATAATCTAAAAAATTTGAATTATTATTAAATAAATTTGAATTTGGCATTGAATGTGAAATTAAATCATTATTATAATTAAAAAAAAGGGAAGAAGAGTTTGTTAAATGAGGATTATTATTATTATTATTAGGAATTGTTGTTGATGATAATAAAAAATCGTTATCAAAATTATCTAAATTATTTGAAAATGAACCGTATCTAATATGATGATCATTAAAAGAATTTAATAAGATATTTTCATGATCGTTAGTATTATTTGCAATAGGTATGTTGTTAGTATTATTTGCAATAGGTATGTTGTTAGTATTATTTGCAATAGGTATATTCATTTTATTATTATTATTATTATTATTCATTTTATTTAAAAAATTTTTATTTTGTAATCTCCAAGATAAATTAATAATTCTTTCTTTATAAGGTAAATATAAGTTTGAAATTGAATAAAATTTCCATAAATTTATTGAATTATCTAAAGATAAATCATTTAGATCAAAGTTATTATTATTATTATTATTATTATCTATATCAATTATATTATATATTTGATCAAAAGAATTTAAATTATTTATTTTTTTTGATATGTTATTATTATTATTATTATTATTAAATTGGTAGTTACTGTTGTTATTTAAAGTTTTTAATTTATAAGTTAATGCAGACATAATTGAAGTTGGTTGGCGAATTTAAGACAAAAAAAAAAAATAGAAAAAAAAGAGTGTGTAGTGTATTATTGTATATTATTAATTATAGAGATTGGGTGGGTAATTGAAAATGAAATTGAAATAAGATAAATTATAGATACATAAATACATAGTATACATACAGATATATGATATATTGATGATGCATATATATTATTAATTAATATTAATGTTAATATTAATTAAACGTATTATTATTATTATTATTATTATTATTGTTATTGTTTGTAGTTTTAGTTTTAGTTTTAGTTATTGTTATTGTTATTTTATGTGTCTGAGTATGACTAAATTTGGTATTTGTACGGTTGTTTCAGTAGTGTGGCGAGTGAGTGAGAGCGAGAATGCGAATGCAAATGCAAATGCAAATGCGAATGTGGCAGCGCAGCGCAACGCAACGCAACGCAGCGGGCACAACACGGAACAACACAACACAACACAGCACAACACAGCACAACACAACACAGCACAGCGATTGCACGCGATTGCACGCGATTGCACGCGATTGCGATTGTGCAGTTGCGATTGCAAGGCGGTTTGCCGACAGTCGCAGAAGCAGTCGCAGAAGCAGTCGCACGCTCGGCTTATCTAATCTGTAGCCAATCGCATGCTCCGCCCGTACACCCACAAAGCCAACAGGCAGGGTAAGTGCACGTCCACCAAGTTCACCTTCAATGAAAAAAAAAATAATCAATCAAGATTGAGTGAGAACTTCATTCATCTAACATACCTTATCGCCAGACATTACACTAAATAATAATTAATTCAAATATGGACCAA
The DNA here is from genome assembly GCA_030571615.1 of Jamesozyma hellenica. Taxonomy (NCBI): domain Eukaryota; kingdom Fungi; phylum Ascomycota; class Saccharomycetes; order Saccharomycetales; family Saccharomycetaceae; genus Jamesozyma; species Jamesozyma hellenica. The sequence continues at coordinate 2,050 of JAJLYD010000274.1, forward strand.
AATATTACTAACATCGAATCCCATAAGGTTTTAGACAACTGTTTTCAAAATATCTTTAACAATGACAAACAATTGCAATTTGCATACAACGCAATTAAAAACTACAAGAAAAAACCTGTCCCCGATTTTATAAACAGAGATATTCATTATAAAAAAATAAATACAAATACAAACACAAACACACCTACAAATGGTAATATTAAAAGACACATTATCAACGTAGATGACATTTCAAGAATTAATTATGAAATGATTAAAAATGTACCAGGTAATTTCCAAAGTTCATCAATTAAAATTAATAATAATAATAATATTTCAATTAATCAATTAAATGAAATAGATTTAACTAAAGCAAAATGTTTTAAAAAAAATTTATTTAAAATGAATGATTTTTTAATTAATAATTTAAATGATAAAATCCTTACTACAACTAATAATGAAATTAAAGATTTATCTACTATTAAACAAGAAATAGATTTTCATTATAAAATTCAAAAAAATTTATTAAATAAATACATTAATTTAAAAAATTTAAATAAAAAATGGTTCATCTTAAAAGAATTATTATTAGATTCTAATATAGAATTAGATTTATTTAGTAATCAAGATATTAAAAAAAAATTTAACAAAATTAATAACAATAATAATACACTTATTAATGATTACAAAATTTCAAAAATAAAATTAGGTTATAATGAAATTTATCAATCTTCTAATATTAATACTTTAGCCTTTAATAGATCAACAAGAAAACGTAACAAAAATCTTGAACCAAATAATATTTTATAATAATAGATGCATGGGTGTAAAACAACCATATAGGGTTGCTTTCCAAATTTATATAGGGTTACAATATTATTTTATAAAAATTTAAACAAGGGCACATCCATCACATATTTTTTTAAATTTTTTTTTTTCCGAAAAAGAAAAAATTTTTTTTTTTTTTTTTTTTTTTTTTTTTTTTTTAAATAAAATAATAGTTAATTAATATATATATATATTTAAAAGATTTTTTTTTTTAATTCTTTTAATCTTTGTTAAATTAAATAAAAACAACTAAAACAAATAAAAAAAAAAAAAAAATGTCTGATTTTCAATTAGAAATTTTGAAAAAATTAAATGATTTAAATGAAATTGAATCAACTTTAAATATTTTCCCAGATAAAGATTCACAAATTGTTTTATCTGCATTAAATTCATTAAAATCTCATAATAAATTAACTTTCGATACAAATGATATTATTACTTATGATTTAACAAATGAAGGTAAAGAAATTATTAATAATGGATCTCATGAAATTATTTTAGTTAAATTAATTAATGATTTAGGTAATTTACAAATTAAAGACGTTTTATTAAAATTAGGTAATAATGGTAAAATTGGTCAATCTCGTGCTTTTAAAAATGGTTGGATTAAAAAAAATTCAAATAATGAATTACAATTAACTGATAAAATTAATAATATTAATGATTTAAATGATTTAACAAAAAATTATTTAATTCAAATTATTGATCCAATTAAATTTAAAAAAATTGATTTAAAAATTATTAACGATTTGAAAAAAAGAAAATTAATTAATCAAAAAAAAATTACAGATTATAAAGTTATTAAAGGTAAAGAATTCTCTTTAGAATTAACTAAATTAGAAACTGATTTAACTTCTGAAATGATTCAATCAGGTTCTTATAAAGATTTAAAATTTAAACCATATAATTTTAATTCACAAGGTTTATTAACACAATCTGGTGCTTTACATCCATTAAATAAAGTTAGAGAAGAATTTAGACAAATTTTTTTTTCAATGGGTTTTACTGAAATGCCATCAAATCAATACGTTGAAACAGGTTTTTGGAATTTTGATACTTTATACGTTCCACAACAACATCCTGCACGTGATTTACAAGATACTTTTTATATTAAAGATCCATTAAAGGCAAATTTACCTGATGATAAAATTTATATGCAAAATATTAAAGCTGTTCATGAAAATGGTAAATTTGGTTCTATTGGTTATCGTTATAATTGGAAAGAAAAAGAATGTCAAAAATTAGTATTAAGAACTCATACAACTGCAATTTCTGCTTTTATGTTACATAAATTAGCTAAAGATCCAAAACCAACAAGATTATTTTCAATCGATCGTGTCTTTCGTAATGAAGCTGTTGATGCAACTCATTTAGCTGAATTTCATCAAGTTGAAGGTGTTTTAGCTGATTATAATATTACTCTAGGTGATTTAATTAAATTTATGGAAGATTTTTTCGCTAAAATGGGTGTTACAGGTTTAAGATTTAAACCAACTTATAATCCATATACTGAACCATCAATGGAAATTTATTCATGGCATGAAGGTTTAGGTAAATGGGTCGAAATTGGTAATTCAGGTATGTTTAGACCTGAAATGTTAGAAAGTATGGGTTTACCAAAGAACTTAAAAGTACTTGGTTGGGGTTTATCTTTAGAAAGACCAACTATGATTAAATACAAAGTTCAAAATATTAGAGAATTATTAGGTCATAAAGTTTCATTAGATTTTATTGAAACTAATCCTGCTGCAAGATTAGATGAAGATTTATATGATTAATAAATTAATCATCTTTCTTTTTTTTTTTTTAATTAATTATATATAGATGTATATACCTTTATTACGATTTATTTGATAAAAAAAAAAATAAATAAATAAATAAACAAACAAATACTTTCACTCCCAGATTCGTAACGTTTTAATAATTTAATAAATACAATATAAAAAATCTTTTAAAACAAGTAAATAAGACAAAAGAATTTCAATTGAGAAATGTTGGTTTTATCTCACTATTTATAATGCCTTTTTTTCTTTTTTTTTTTTTTTTTTTCCTTCCACAGCGGGGGAATCTAACCGCCCAATTTGTACTTTGTACACTAATAAAATTATGCCCTCTTTTGGAAATTCGACGTCTCAGACAGTTTCATTTTTATTCCGTTAATAATCGATTAACGTGCTTTGATTGATCTGACGGCTTTGATTATTAATATTATGACGCTGAAATTGATGATGTGAAATGCTTTGATTTGCTTTGCTTTGCTCTGCTTTGCTTTGCTCAATTAAAATATTTCTATTGTTCATTTCTCTTTTAAAAATTTCGAACTCTTTTCAATAATTTTGAATGGAATACCTTTGTAATATGAACTTAAACCTTTTTTGGAAATCTTTGCATATTTTTCAAGTATATAAATACATTCATTTAATGGAACACCATCTTTTAAACCTTGTTCAATTGCATTCCAAATTTTTTTCCTTCTATTAATTTGTCTGGAAAAATTTTTATCTTTGTTTCTCCAAGTTGAACCAAAATTTTTCTCTAAATTTTGAATTGAAATATTTCTCTTTAAAATTAAATCAATATTAAATTCATCAATACCATTTTCAAAATCATTTATTTTTTTCAAATTAATTAAGAATGACATTAAAAATTTTTGTGACCAATCTTTTGGTGTATTTGTATATTCTTCCCAAAGTTGACTTATTGAATCAGGCCATCTAATTAGTACTACACCAAAATTATTTAATTTTGCACATGGATTGTTTAAGTTTAAATCTTTGGTGATGTTCTCTTTATCCTTATCCTTATCTTTATCTTTATTACTATTACTATTACTATTTAATTTTATTATACCTTCATTCTTTCTAATATTTACCCTACTTTCATTTTTTTCATCGTGTGAATCATTCAATGGTGAATAAACAATTAAATTACTGTTAATTTTTTCAATCATTTGTTTCATTTGTAATTTCATCAAATTTATAGATTCTAAAATTACTTCACTATCTATATCTGTATCTGTATCATTTTCAATATCTAAATTTAAGTTTAAATTATTATTATTGTTATTTTCTGTTTCAGAATAATAATCAATATTATTACTAAAATTATTATTAGTATTATTTGAATGCTTTAAAGAACCATCGAAATCAAATTTATCAATTTCATTTCTTAATGTAAAAGTTGATGTATAAGATAAATCTTGAGTCTTTAAATATTTAATATCACTTGACGGTTTAATTAAGTTTGAATTATTTGAAATTAATAAATTAAAATAATCGTTTGTTTCTTGATCTATAAGATTTGTTGAATTCAAATTAATTTCGTCGTCATCATTTGTGATTTCTTCATTAGTAGTAATTTGATTATCATTTTTATTTGTAAGCATTTTTTATTACTTTATTTATTTTTATTATTATTAGTTGTATTTACAAGATACGTAAGATATATATATATATATATTGATCTTTTTATTTATACATACAAGTAATAATTTATTGTTTTAATATATGAAATATTAAATATCAAATATGAATTTATCGAAGCATCGAAAGCAACGGAACACAAACCAGAAGGGTGTTGTTTGCACTCACAACTGCACCACAGACTGCTGACTGATAAATATTAACTAAGTAATTTAGTGACTCCACAGCAACGCAACGCACCGCACCGCACCGCACCGCACAGCACAGCACAGCACAGCACAACACAAAAAATATACTTGGAAAACTCAATTTCAATTTTAAAATGTGTCGGTGCGGCTCGGCTCAACCAGGTTTTTTTTCTATTTTGTCTCCGAATTCGCAACAAACTTCAAACTCGGCCCGAATCTCGATTAGCAAACTGTAAAACGGTTTGCATTCTTTCTTGTTTAAATTTACTACGTTTGACAGGGTTGCCGTTCTCATCAATCGGTTCCAACTCTTTTTCATCCTCTTGAGAAACTGGGATAATACTAATGTCCTGTAAACCATGTTCATGTTCATGTTCATGTTCCTGCTTGTTTTCCGTCGTCAAAGACAGCTGTTTCATCTTGTTTATCATATCCCGTCTCTTACGTTCGTACTCCAAGTATATGCTTTCATTCAACGTATCAGGATATAAACTTAAATCTTCATCTACGACATCATACCCTTCGACATTTTTATAATCAATAGGTATATCTTTCTCTATAATATCAGTCATGATCAAATTATTTTTATCATCATCATCATCATCTTCTTCTTTCCCCTCTATATTCATTAAATTATAGGTTTTTTTTCGAAATTGCTTCACTTCATCTTCTAAATCTTTTGCCGTCTTATTATATTCAATAAAATCTTCAATTTTTTCTAATAATACTCCAGGATGTTCTTCTAAATCATCATCATACATTCCAAGATTATAAGCTTTTGCCATATCATCAATATTATCATTTAATAAACTATAATCAACATTAGCAACTTTAATAAATTTTGAATCTTTTTCATCTTTTTTAGAAATTATTTCTTTAATCTTTTCAGGAAATTCATCATTCTCATCTTTAATTTCAATTATTTTTGAATTACTTTCAATTTCATTTTCTTCAATATCTTTATCAAAATTTAAATCATTTAAATTATAAATTTTCTCCTTAACATCATTTTTTTTAATTGGTTTACTCAATGATTTCATTTTTTTACTGAGAAAATTATTATTATTATTATCTTGTTTATTTTTAACTGTGTCACGTTCAACTATAATTTCAGAGACAGCATTGTGATTATCATCTTCTAAATCATGTTCAACTATAATTTCAGAGACAGCATTGTGATTATCATCTTCTAAATCATGTTCAACTATAATTTCAGAGACAGCATTGTGATTATCATCTTCTAAATCATGTTCAACTATAATTTCAGAGACAGCATTGTGATTATCATCTTCTAAATCACGTTCAACGATATTATTTGAAACTAGATTACTATCGAATTGTCTATCTTTCTTGAATTTGGAAACCCGAGTCTTCTTTTTAACAAAATTTTTATCACTTTCATCATTTTCATCATTTTTCTTGTATCTATCATGAATTTCATCAGCATCTTGAACACCAATTAAACTAGCAAATAAATCGTTATCAAATTCATTCACATTCGGATTATTTGTATCGTCAATAATTTTATCTTCAATTTCTGTATATGGATCAATATTAAAGCGTGAAAAATTAAATGTTTGTCTCTTTGTTTCTTCTTTGAAACTTTCAATTTCATGAATATTTAACTCTTTAGCAAATCCAACTTTTTTTTTTTTATTATTTTTTTCATTATTTTTATCTTTCTTCAAAATTGATTTATTATGTAATATTTTATCCTTTGAATTAATTTCTTGTAATTTAGTTGTTTCATCTTCTTTTGTTTTATTTTTCATTGAACGTAATTTATTAATTTGATCCATAAATGAATTTTGTCCAACAACACCTGGCACAATAGAATAATCATAATTTTCATCATCATCATCATCATCCTCTTCGTCTTCGTCTTGATAGGACTTTATCATATCATTATCATAACTATCAAAATCATAATTAATATCACCACTATTAATAAAACCATCATCTATCTCATCCTGTTCATCCATTTCTTTCACTAAATCATCAAACGTATAAATATCATTTGTAGCAACATGATTTATAGTTTCAGTTTTCATTTTGTTTTCCAATTTCTTTTCGTTATCATTCTCATTCAATAATTTAGACTTTAAATTATTTTTAAATGATTTATCAAATTCACTTTCTTTATTTTCTTTTATCAAGTTTTTTTGATCATATTTAATTGAAGTAGGTTTAACAGAACTGTTTATAATACTACCATCTTCATCTAATTCCTCTCTAATTTCCATTGTTGGTAAATTTTTTTTATCACCATTTTCAATTTTATTACCATTCAATATCATTGATTCTAAATTTTTTTTATCTTCTCCTGTTGGTGTACGTTTAATAGAACTGTTTATAATATTACCATCTTCGTCTAATTCTTCTCTAATTTCCATCGTTGGTAAATCATTATCATTACCATTATCATCTTTTATACTTATTGTTTTTTCTCTTTCAATTTCAAAATCATTAAAAGCTTGTAAATTCTTTAATGTATTGTTCGCTTCATCAATCTTTAAATTAAATTGTTTTATTGCATCTTCCATTAAATTTAATTTATCTTCAACAAAATCAATGGCTTCAATACATGTCTTCTCAACATAATATTCATAACCGATATTCAAAAAAATTTTATTTGACGAAATAATTATATCACCGAATACTAAACCTTTGTCAAGATCATCATCTAAATTTTGATTTGACTTAAATTTTATTAGATTTTCTCGAATATTAATATAATGATGTTTTTGCTCTAATAAAAAATCTCTTTTACTTTTGAAATTAGTTAAAGTTTTTTGAACTGTATTAGACAAGGATTCCAATTGAGTACTCATCTTTTCGATCTATTTTGGATACTAATAAAAAAAAAAATGAAAATGCTATACAATTTACAAATGTTCATTAATTTTACGTAATCGCATTGCATCGCATCGCATCGCATCTCCAAAGGTAACCTAAGAATTCCTTTATTATGTAAATTAAAAATTTTCAATTTTGAAAAAAGTGCACGTGACCCATATCATGTTGTACGGTGTCCGGTTGTTTTTTTTCTTGACAAATTTTTGTCCGCCGGTGGCAAATTTTCACTTTTTCTTAACACGCAAATAACAAAAGCGTTGGGGTAACGTTGTAAACAAAGTAAATACTACTACTACCACTACTACTATTACTATTACTATTAAAGTAAGTATACAAATATATACAAGAGCATCGTTATCCACGGAAATATATATTTAAAATATACATTTGAAGCTCATTTTTTTTTCTTTCTTTCTCTACAAACATCATTTTTATTGCATTTTAGAAGTTGAACTTCTTTTTTTTTTCCACCAACAAACACGTTATTTTTCATTTTTTTCTTTTCCCACCGCTTCGTCATTTGAATACCGTGTCCCTTTTTCTTCGCACTTACACGAGAGAAAATTTAACTTACTTTTTTTTTTTTTTTTTTTTTTTTGCATTTTGTTAGTCATTCCAAAAACGGTAATTGTAGTCACGTGGTGTAAACATGCCCAGTATATCCGTGGGAAGTGATAACAAGAACGAACTATTGGCGGCTAATACTAGATTTAGACATAGAAAGATTTCTGTAAAACAAAGACTATGTATTTATAAGCCAAACGATTTGAAAAGTTTAGATAAAGAAGAAATATTACAAAGAGATGTCATTGAAGTTGAAACAGGTGTTGAAAAAAATGAAGAGAAAGAAGTTCATTTACATAATATTTTAGTTAAAGGTACTAATTTGAAAAAAAAAGATTATATTCCAACTCCCGACGCTTCTTTAAATTGGAAAGAATTTGATAAGTTTTATAATGAAAATTTTCAAGAACCAAATGGTTATATTCAATTTTCTGCAACTGTTGAAGATTGTTGTGGCCCAAGTTATAATATGGATGAAAATGATGAATCTTTTTTAAATAATGAATTTAATAAAAAACTAATTGAAAAAAATGAAAAAATTTTAACTGAAGATGAATTTGAAATTATATGTACAGCTTTTGAATCTGCAATTAATGAAAGACAACCTTTTTTAACGATGGATCCCGAAAGTATTTTATCATTCGATGAATTAAAATCAACTTTATTAAAAGTTGATTTAGGTGATAATGGTTTAAGAGCTTCTTTAGCAAATGAATTAAATTATCCAAATGATAAAAGGTTTTTAACACAATTTGATCCAATTTCACAAAATAATGCTAGATCTTTAATAATTTTAATGGAAAAATATGGGAATGAAATTTATGATTATTGGAAAATTAGAAAAATTCACGCAAATGGTGGTGGAATTTTTCCACAACTTAAATTTGAAAGACCTGGTGAAAAAGAAGAAATTGATCCATACGTTTGTTTTAGAAGACGTGAAGTTAGACATCCAAGAAAGACAAGACGTATCGATATAATTAATTGTCAAAAATTAAGAAATTTACATAAAGAATTATTACACGCAAAAGAATTAGCTTTATTAATTGCAAAACGTGAAAAAATTTCCATGAATTTAATTGAAAAAGATTCTTTCATTTTTAATGAAAGAAATATAATCAAGAATTTAAAACGTAATTTAAATATTAGTGGTGATGATGAATATTTAATTAATACAAAGAGAAAACGTACTAATGTATTAACCATTGAGAGAAAAAGACAAATTGAACAAGAAGAAATCGCTGCAAAAATTGCAAAACAAAAAGCTGCTGCTACAGCTGCTGCAACAGCATCAAAAGCAGCAGCAAAAGCTGAAGCAAAAGCAGAATTATCAGAATCAATTTCAGAAATTCAAAATACTAATTCTTCAACAAGAAAATTAATGAAAAATAAAGCTTTAAAGAAACATTTAGAACAGTTATTAAAATCTGGTGAAAAATTAACTTCAAAACAATTACAACAATTACAAAAACTTAAAAATGATGGAAAATTTTCAAAGAAATCTAATATACAACAAGATGAAGAACAACTTCAACTATTACAACAACAATCTAAACAACAAGCACAATTACAATCTCAACAACAACAACAACAACAACAACAACAACAATCTTCCATTTCATCACATGTTTATGTTAAATTGCCCTCTTCTAAAGTTCCTGATATTGTATTGGATGATGTAGATAAATTACTTTCAGAGAAAGAAAAAAATGCCAAAAAATTTGTTCAAGAAAGGATGGAAAAAAGAAAATTAGAAGATTCAGATTTATTTTTCAACTTGACTGATGATCCATATAACCCTATATTTAATATTTCTTTACCAAAAAATATTCATTCTCCTGATGCTCCATTTTCTTCAATTACTTCATCAAAATTTGAAATTTCTAAATCTTATTATTTACCAAAATTATCTGAATATTTAGATGGTACAACAAAAGATATTACTTTATTCAATAAACATGGTGAAAAGATTAATAATTCAAATGAAAATATTTTGAAAAAACCAGAATTTTTTAACCCTTTTCAAACAAATAATGAAATTCATTCAAGGGAACATCCAATTTTATTTAGAAGACGTTTTGGTCGTAATAATATTCAATATATTGATAGAAAAATAAATGATTCAACTGATGAATATAAAAATTCTCATTCAATCTTCAATGATTTCTTTGATTTTGATGCTATTGAAAATGATGAAAACAATCCCAATAACGTTATCAACGTTTATAATTCAAAAGCAGATGAATTAACAAGACTTCATAGTAGATGGAAATACGATTCACCAAATAATGATTATGGTTTACCATTTTCTAAAGAACCTTCAAGATTAAATAAATTATCAAATGAAACTCAAGTAATACGATTTGGTACTATGTTAGGTAGTAAGTCATATGAACAACTTCGTAAAGCGACCATTTTATACCGTCGTGATTATATGAATAAAATTAGACAACAGAAAATTAATAATCAAAGACAATTACAACAGCAACAATTACAACAAAAACAGCAACAACAACAACAATTAGAATCTGATGATAAAAAGAGTGCAAATAAATCACAATCAAGAAATAATAATAATAATAACAATAACAATAACAATAGTAACGACAACAACAATAATAGTAATAATAATAGTAATAATAATAGTAATAATAATAGCAATAACAATAACAATAACAATAACAATAACAATAACAATAACAATAACAATAACAATAACAATAACAATAACAATAACAATAACAATAACAATAACAATAATAATAACAATAGCAATGATAAAAGTCACAATAACAACAATAACCATGTTAATAACGAATCCATCGTTAAAAGTGAGCCCCAAACACCTTCAGTTCCATCATCAATTTCCATAACACCTCAAACCATCCCTTTAAACCAAAAGAAAAATTGATTAAAATAAAAAAAAGACATTAATTATTAATTTTTTTTTGGTTTAATTTTAATTATTTTCAAAATGAAATTAATTTTACTTCTAGCTGCTTAAATAGCGGCATTGTATTAATATCTATATCGCAATATTTTTTTATGATATTTGAAGTATTGCAAAAGACAATTTATAATGAACTAATAATAATATAATAATTTAGTTAGCATAACATTATTTTAATAATATTTAATATTTAAACTAGTGTTTTTTTTTTTTTTCAAATATTTTCTATATAGAACCAATACATTTCAAAGAATAAAATAATGGGCATTATTGTAATCCAAATATATTTTTTTCTTTCTTTAAAATATTAAATCAAAGTTATTGGTATGTTATAGTTGTTTTTAGTATATTTATTTCTCTATTGAAATTTAAAAATAAAGTAAGCGGGATTGGATGTTTATATAAATCATCAGAAAAAAAAAACAACATTCAGAACATATATAATAATCATAAGTACAGGAACAAAAAAACATAACAAGTATTTGCACTTTTTTCTTAATTAATATTTATTTATTCCTATCACTTTTTTTTTTTTTTTTTTTTTTTTTTTTGAAAGAATCACAAATCAATACAAAGTGTTTACATTATGGAGATTAGAAGATCTCTTAATGAATTAACACGAAAGAGTATATTTATAATTCGAAGAATTTGGAATAAAAACCAACAAATTAATTTATCAGAACCATTAAATTCGAATGGCAGTGATATGAATGTATCAGAAATGGATTTGCCAATGGAGAAAGATGAAGATTTATCAAATTCAGCATATCATTTATCAAATAGTAAATATTATAGTAAAAAATTTACTAATTTATCCATTTTTGGGTTGTTTTGTATTTTATTTATAACTTTAATATCTTTTATAAAAAAATTTGAAGGTGCAGATTCTCCACAATGTAGATCAATTTATATGTATCCATCATATGCAAGAATAGATGGGTTTAATACAAAATTTACTCCATTAGCTCATAAATATCATTTATATATATACAGAGAACAAACACTTGATAGAGATCCTTTGAATAATAATGAAATACAATTAGATGGTATTCCAGTTTTGTTTATTCCAGGAAATGCAGGGAGTTTTAGACAAGTAAGATCGATAGCTTCAGAATGTGCAAACATTTTTTTTGAATCAAGAGATAATATAATTAATTCAAATACTCAAAACATTGATTTTTTCACAGCAGATTTTAATGAAGATTTTACGGCATTTCACGGTCAAACTATGTTGGATCAAGCTGAATACCTGAACGATGCAATTAGTTATATTTTGTCATTATATCAAAGATCCACTTCATATGATTCGAATAATTTACCAAAATCAGTTATAATTGTTGCACATTCAATGGGTGGTATCGTAGCAAGAGTTATACCAACATTACAAAATCATGTATTTGGTTCAATAAACTCTATAATTACATTATCTACACCACACGCAGCTGCTCCTGTTACGTTTGATGGAGATATTTTGAAGATTTATAAAAAAACAAATGATTATTGGAGACAACAACTCAACGATAAAGAATCATTTTTTTCTCAAAATATGTCACTAATTTCAATTACCGGTGGTATCTCAGATACTATTTTACCAGCAGACTACGCAGCTGTTGAAGATTTAATTCCTTCCTCAAACGGGTTCACCACTTTTACCAGTACAATACCAGGTGTTTGGACGCCGATTGATCATTTAGCAATTGTTTGGTGTAAACAATTAAGAACTGTTATTGCCAAATTGATTTTAGAAATGGTGGATAAGAGTACTCCGACAAAAACAAAACCATTATCTGAAAGAATGTCATTAGCTAAAAAAATATTGTTGTCTGGATTCGAAGATTATGCCAAAAATGATTTAACTTTAGAGAATTCATCTGACCTAGTTCAGAATAAAAGTGAAGAATTCGTAGCAAATCATAGTTCAATGGATGAAATTGGTTTTCATTGGTTAGATAGGAATAATTTACATGAGTTTACAGCTAATTTTACTAAAATTTTGATTCCAGATGCCGAAAAAACCAACAAACAATTTATTTTAATGACAAATATTGAATCTAATCCGAAAATTTATTTTTGCGTTGATGAAAAATCATATCAGTGTATTGAAAAATCTAATCATCTTGTAATCATTCCAAGTTCTAACATTAATAATAAATACGCTGCCGATTCTTCTTTAGGTGAAAATAACAAGCCATACAAACTTTTAATTATCGAAGGTAATGATTTATCTCTATATAACCACATCATGGTTAGTAATCCCGGAGATGATTCTTTCACAGAATTTGATTTTTTGGGAGTATCAATATCATCAAATTATTTAAAATTGGAATCTAAAACATCTTTATTACGCATGCATTTGTCTGGAGAAAAGATTGTCCTGTCGTCCGATGATAAAATTATTTCTCATTCAATTTCATTTCCAAACTTATGGGATTCTTTACTATCTTATAGAATTAGAGTTACAAGCAAAAATAAAAATTTTGAAAATCGAGTTTTTGAACCAATTATAAGACAGTGGATAGATCAACCACATGAAACGAAATGGCATGTGAATGTCTTACACAATAACTACATCGACATCAACATGCACAATGTTGCCCCATTTATTCCCTTAAACGAAACTAAACAGCACGCTTTACATTTATCCGTATTATTACCTCCCCAAACGTCATTAGGTCTTAAGTTAGATATTAATTGGCCACTAACTTTCAAAATGCTCTTTATAAGATACAGGTTAGCAATTGGTACTTTCCCCATTTTTTTCATTTCATTAATTTTAGCATACCAATTTTATTGGTACAATAGATCATCAAAATTCATAAGCTTCGCAAATGCTATGAGTATCATTTTAAACAAATTTGGATTTTACGTTGTAAGCGGATTGTTTTTACTTTCACCACTTGTGAACACTAAGTTTGTTCAATATTTATTGTTTTTTTTAGATCCTATTGGTTTGAATAGACCCTTTGCTTTGAAAAATGAAAATACATTTACTAATTTTTATTTCTTGGGTATTAGAAGTTGGTTTACTGCATGGATTGGTGTTATCTTTGGATTCATGTCTATATGCCTTCTTTACATAATTTGTAAGCTGTTTGATTCATTGGAATTCATTATAGCTAAGACAGCACAAAAGTTTTATTTGGATAAATATGGTTACGAAATGCTGGAAGAAAAGAAATTTTTTGATGCTAAGAGAATGCTTGGTTGTCTTTTAATAATTTTATCTGTCATTTTTTATATTCCATACCAGTTAGCTTATGTCATTGCAGTCATTATACAAATTGTTACCTGCATTAGAATTGTGTTTAATTACAATCGCTGCCAAAAAGATAATCAAAATCAGACACTTGCATCTATAAATTTAAAATATCTGAATTTGCGAAATTATAATTTTTCATTATTAATTTTGTTTTTATTTGTGACCATTATTAATGGCCCAATTTTAATTGTTTTTATACACAATGTTGCAATTAGATGGGAAACAACATTTAGATCTCATCATAATTTTATTGCAGTAGCTCCCATTATTTTTTTAATTAGCAGTAATTCATCATTCGTAATGCCTGTTTATCCAGAAAGGTCCTTTGATTGGTTTGTATTAATCGGTTTGCTTTGTTATTTGTCATTTTTCTGTTTAATTTACGGTATGAGAAATTTATACTTTATTCATGATATTTTCAATATTATATGTGGCTGGCTATATTACGGTAATTTAGTAGGTCATATAAAAAAAAATCATATATAAATCAATAATTCGTTTAATTTATGCATGCAAAAATTTATTCACTGAGTTGAAAACGGGCAATTATTATTTATAAAATAAAATGCCCTGAAAAACAATTAAAACAAAGAAGGCTTCAAAATTTAAAATATACAGAATTACATTTTATTTTACTAATTATTATTTAATGAAGACGAAAGAAATTTATCGTCAATTTCGGTAGTAATACTTCTATCACCAATCCAAAATTTTCTGGCTTCTCTATCTGCTAAAGTATCCGGACTGTATATATCTATATTTTCATCAATTTCTGTGCTACCACTTTTTAATAAGTTATTTTTTTTATGATACAATGAATTTGATGAAAATTCATCCGAATTATTTGTATTACTATGGAGTTCAATGTCATCATTCAATGTAACAGATTTATACAAATTATCATCCTTATATTTTTCACTACAATAATCATCAACTTTTGTAATTTCTGATCTAGGTGATAAAGTTGATTTGGTAAATTTAGAACCTCCTTTTGCATAGAAATCATAAAATTTGGTTTTAAACCTTGATTTATTTTCTGTGTCGATACTTGGAGATGTAAAGCTTTGACCACTATTTGGATAAAAACCACCAGGACTAGTTACAAAATCAGATTCAACCGATTTTTCCATTGATCTGAGATTAGCAGACGTCGCCCACATAGAAGATAAAGGTAATGAAAGAACAACCAACAAAGTTGCAACTGTCACTAGAACATCTGTACCATGGCTTGGATCTAAACTGTAAGCTAAAATGAGCAAAACTGAAGGTACCAATAGTGATTGACATGACATAATTAATAAAATATGGAAACTGTCAAATTGTTTTAAACCTAAAAATCTTCTTGATCTGATTGCAATAATTAATTTAACAATAAGAATAAAAGTCATAAAATTAATAGAAGAAGCTAACAAAATTGTTGCAACGTTGAAGTACTTAGTATTTGTAGAATTAACATCAGAATAAACTGCAATGATGCCGTCGATAGCTGTAACGAAATACATTGCGACTGTAGATAAACCTAATAAACCTGAAATAATAAGTAAAATCCATCCAATTTTTTTGAAATTTGCAGCAGTAAACATAACTTTTATTTGAAAAACCAGTGAAGTTTCAATAGAAGCAACAAGAAGTACTTGAAAAATACTAGCGGCACCGTATATATGAACATCAGATTTACTTATAAATTGTGGGAAACCAGTCAATGCAAACGTTAGGGACGCATAATTTGATAATAAATATTTAAAATAAAATGCAGCATGAATAATAATTAATAACAGTGAAATTTGATTAATAATAAAAATTGGTGTTTTTTTCTTTTTCGATACCATCCACATTATTAATATTGTAAGGGTAGCTGCACCGCATATGACACCAAACATAATCCCTTCTCGTATTCTCTTACTAACTAACGTTTGTAAATCACCAAAAGTAATGTCTGTTTCTCCATATATTGATATGTAAGAAATTAAACTTTCAGTGGGGTCATAACTTGAATTGTATACTTGATTACTTAGCTGTGGCATCTCGTTTGTTGACATTTTGGTAATTGTATGGATTATTTGTTTTGAAAATACCAACCAAACTAAATTTTTTAAAAGTAAGTAAAGAATTCAAGTGAAGTTAAACTTTCATTAACTTTTTTATATATATAATAATTTTTTTTTTCCAATTTTCATAAATGTTTGGAAAAAATAAATCTTTCACAATGGTTTCATGTAATTACTTGATCGGGAAATTACATGATTTAAAGTTTCTTCACACAAATTAGGACAGGCAGAGCAATAAATTTCTAAAAGATGAACCTCAAAACGCCGTATAATTTTAATATATTTTGGCTTGAAATGGAAAAAAAGGTATCAAATTCATTTAACTAAATAAGCTAGCCACACCTTGGACAGCGTTGCTATGTTCCTTTTAGGTAATGTAATTGAAACTTTGGTAAAAGATAAAACAAAAAAAAAAAAGAATTAAACAAGACAAATTTATTTTGAAAATTTTAAAATGTTTCATACTCGAAATTTAGAAAGATAACAAAAACTATTCAGCTTTATTGATTTTGCAATAGCGTTGCTATTTTGAATACATTAAGTCATTTGTGTATGCGTATTAATATTTGAAAAGTAACGCCAACAGCAAATAAAAATAAACACAATTTTTAATGAAACTATTTGAAATCAATTTTTTCTACACAAGTTTTCTTTGATTTTTTATATATTTTTTTTCAATATTTTCTATAATCATATTTTTATTTATTTATTTATTTATTCTTTTTTTTTTTTC
Organism: Jamesozyma hellenica; assembly: GCA_030571615.1. Classification (NCBI taxonomy): domain Eukaryota; kingdom Fungi; phylum Ascomycota; class Saccharomycetes; order Saccharomycetales; family Saccharomycetaceae; genus Jamesozyma; species Jamesozyma hellenica. Next base: position 18,877 of record JAJLYD010000274.1, read on the forward strand.
TTTTCATTGCGACTATGAAAAACTTAACAAAGCAATGAAACTTTCAAGTGAAAAAAAACAAAAAAACATTATAAATTAGACAGAATCTTTGTAGAGATAAAGAGTTGTGAAGTGTTTGCTATTGTGACAAAAATGGATACATTTTTAAATTTATCAAGTTCAGAAACGTTTTCAAACAGCGAGACAAAAACGATTACTTTTGATATTGATGAAGTGTCATCTGCCATTCCATCTTTTCGTAACGAAAAAATCCAAAAAGAACTCAAGATTAAAGTTATTGAGAAATGTTTATTTAATGGTGATATAAGAACTTTATGTATGCTGGGTATTAGCAAAGATGGATTTGTTAATAGAACCTTGCGAAAAAAATGTTGGTACATAATATTAAACAATCAACTAAAACTTAATAAATCTATGAAAAAATCGCATACTACAGAAGAAACCCATATAGATGAATATCAAATTAGTTTAGATGTGAAAAGATCATTTGGCTACGTAAAGAATGAAAAGCAAAAAAATTATTTAAGGGAAATACTTGAAGGTATAATTGTTAAATTTTATAGGAAACATTCAAGACTTAGATATTATCAGGGATATCATGATATAGTTTCAGTGTTTGTAATGTTATTTTATTTTGATAATCAAATAAGTGACAATGAAATGGATTCTGAACTAGATATTAGTGAAACAGAAATATCAGATAAAAATGTTAATTCTAATGAAACTTTGTTGTCAGAAAGCACTACAGATACATCTAAAGTGGGCAAAGGTAGTGATTTGGAATTGCGAAAATGTTTATTTAAATGCGTTGAAAAATTTTCACTGCTTTATTTAAGAGATTATATGATGGATTCATTAGATTTTTCAGTAGATCAAACCAGGGTAATACCAATTTTGATTAAAGAAAAGAGTAAAGTTTTGTATGAAAAATTAAGTCTTGATAAAATTGAACCATTTTTTGCTATTTCATCAATTTTAACAATTTTTTCACACGAGTTTAAACCAATAATCAATAGATATGATTTTTCAAATGATCCCTTAATTTACCAAATTTTCGATTTACTAATATCTTCTCAATCAATGTACGTTCCATTGATATTGTATACAAATTTCATTTTAAGCAATAGCAAATTATTGCTAAGAGAATACGATGCAAACATTGATAACTTTGAAAATGAAGTGGATCTAGTTCACGGCATCATACAAAAAGTCTTGGTGTCTGATTTTAATTATAATAATGAGTTGGAAGCATCATGGGTGAAGCTTTTGGACCGCACTCGTTCAGATTTTAACATTGATCCAATATCCAACAAAGAGGTGAAAAAATTACTTAATAGAAGTAGTCCACTGGTGACTACAGCATCTGGAACTAAATTTGACAAAGTGTATGATACAGAGGCCATTAATGATTTGATTAATGATGGGATCAGTATAAACAACAAACGTAAAACGAGCAGTGTCAAAAAAGCCACTACGCTGACTATTACATATCAACGGATATACAAGACATTAACACGTCGCAATAAAGTGAGCAGTACAGCCATCCTTGTATTCAAGATTTCCATTCTTTTGGGTCTTATTGCGATTCTAGTCGAATTTTACCAAACAAGACGGAACAACTTGCAGCCCATGGACTACTCGGAACTCATGGGTACACTTCGAAGCAAAACACGGCTCGACCACTTCAAACATATAAACCTGGCCAACTTCTACCAACACTTCAAGAAACAAATGTGGACAAATCCAATTTCTTCACTGAAATCGAAAATGTCACATGTCGTTTAACAACACGGCAAAAAAAAAAAAACGAGTGAAAAAAACGTTTGTTGCTGTTACAACAACACAACAAGACAATCGTCGATAAAAGAACAGTTGGATGGTTTGTATAAAGGATTGCCAAGTTTGAAACTCAAGGGGTTTTGAAGATACCGTTTGAACCAAACAGAAAAGAAAAAAGTTTGGTGATGTCGTCGTTTGCAGTTGAAGTAGATGAACTGACCTACACGTTTTCAGGTCAGAAGTCACCATCAGTCATTGATATTTCTTTAAAGATTCCATGGAATACAAGGACTTTAGTTATAGGGGCCAATGGTGCAGGTAAATCAACTTTATTAAAGCTGCTAAGTGGGAAACATCTCTGTCTTAATGGTAAGATTCTTGTTGATGGTTTAGATCCATTTTCACCTCTATCAATGCATAAACAACGGAATGGTAATGGTAATGGTGATGAAGAAGAGGATGTTCAAACTACTACTTATTTAGGTACTGAATGGTGTCATATGGGTATTATTAATAGAGATATTGGTGTACTGGAATTATTAGAAAGTATTGGTCTTTCGCATTTTAAAAAGCGTGGTGATTATTTAATTGATATTTTAGATATTGATTTAAATTGGAGAATGCATCAGTTAAGTGATGGTCAAAAGAGACGTGTTCAATTAGCCATGGGTTTATTAAAACCGTGGAAAGTTTTATTATTAGATGAAGTTACAGTTGATTTAGACGTTATTGCAAGATCAAGATTATTAAATTTTTTAAAATTTGAAACTGAAACAAGAAAATGTTCTGTTATTTATGCTACACATATTTTTGATGGTTTAGCATCATGGCCAAACGAAATTATTCATATTAAAGATGGACGTATAGTTGATGAATTAGATTATGGTAAAGATGTTAATTTTGTTAATAAATTTGAAGATAATAATAATACAAATGGTGAAGTGAAGTTTCAAAGAATTGATGTTAAGGATTCGAAAGTTTATATAAGTAAGGTAAATAGTTTACATCCATTGGCTCTTGAATGGTTAAAATTAGATAATAACATTCAAGATTAAAATTAGGTGATAATGATAAGAATTCAAATTATTATGCAATGATTTAAAAGATGAATTATATAGTATTTTTCAATAAAATAATATAAATATAATATAATACAATATTATATTATGTAACTTTTTTTTTTTTTTTTTTTTTAATCAAGATGGGTATTGCATTGCGAAACAAAAAAGCAAGGAAATGAAAATGAATATGAAAATGAAAAACCAACTTTAAAACAAAAGACTAAAAAGATGAAAATAATAATGTTATCAGAGATTGATGTTAAGGATAAGAAATTAATTAAATGTACTAAATTTGCAAGAATATTTAATGTTAATAATAAATATGCAATAAAATCAATTTCAAAAGATTTTATCATACCGCCACATAATCATAAGACTGAATTATCAATCTTAAATAAATTAAATTCTGGAAAAACCAAATCAAATTATATTATTGAACTAATTGATTATAAAATTTATGATGATGAAATTGAATTTTTGTTCCCTTATTATAAACAAACATTATTTGATTTTATGTTAGAACAATATGAACCTAAAGATAACGATGAAATAATTTCGAAAAAAAAAACCAAAAATTTTTTTATGAATTCATATTATAATTTAAATAATGAGGATAAAAATGAAAATGAAAATGGAAATGGAAAGATAATTTATGAAAATAAATTTGATTTAAATGAAAATTTTTTAAAATTTTTTAAACAAATTACAAAAGGTATTAAATTTTTACATGATAATAAAATAATTCATAGAGATATAAAACCACAAAATATAATGATTGATTTTGTGAAAAAAAATTGGGTTTTAAAAATAATTGATTTTGGTATATCGTATGATAATGATAATGAAAATTTAATTGAATTTAAAAATAATAAAATTACTGATATTTCTACAGGTTTTTATAAATCACCGGAATTATTATTTGGTGTTAAAAATTATAATTATAAAGTTGATATTTGGTCATTAATGATATTAATATCACAATGGTTTCAAGATAAAGTTGAAATTAATCGAAATGAAAAATTAAGTTTGTTACCTGCAATTGTTAATGATGGGTGTATTGAATTAGAGAATGGTAGTGATATTAGATTAATTTTTTCAATTTTTGATAAATTTGGTATACCAAGTATAGATGAATGGAAAGATGTTAAAGAATTTGGATCCATTGATGCATTTTGTGGTATGTTTGGTGAAAATGGTGATGGTAAATATATTTTAAATGAAAATTTAAATGTTCAATATGAAAGAATGATTAAAGAATTACCAAAGATTAATGAAATTATTAATGATTCGTTAAAGAATAAAATTTTAAATTGTATGTTAGGAATGATATCATTTGAATCGGAGACGAGATGGGATTGTGATAAAATTTTAAAAGAATTAGAATCTTAGAAAGAAAGCAAAAAAAAAAAAAAAAAAAAAAAAAAAAAAAAAAAAAAAAAAAAAAAAAAAAAAAAAAAAAAAAAAAAAAAAAAAAAAAAAA
>JAJLYD010000275.1:0-22929 GCA_030571615.1 Jamesozyma hellenica
AGAAGGAATTTTTATAATAACTTACGCGTTACTGTTCAGTTTAAATCGTACCGGAACCTAACATTGAATATACTCAAGGAGATAAGGCCGCATACTTATTGGAAGGTAATTCAAACTTTAACATAAAAAATCTGATATCAAAATATTAAATATTTTCATTATATAAAACTTATAATCCGGAAGAAATCAATACATTATTATTTTAATAAATAATTGGGTAACCAAACTTACAAAATATAAATGTTTTTCTGAAATAATACATCGTTTTTTTTTTGTAAAAATGTTGTTTAACAATTTTCAGTGAGTGAAATTGTTTTATCGCTTTAATTTCGACTTTCCACTTGCTATTGATAATTAATTAAATGTGTTTCGATCATTGCAAGGGTTAACGGCATATAAAATTTAAAAGCGAAAAATGTACAGGCCATGAAAAAAAAATATTTGAAGATATCATAAATCTTTTCATTAATCGCTAAATAAATACATTCACACAAAATATATTGATAAAAAAACAACGAAAAAGTACAATGGGTTTGGGTTCATTTTTTGGTGGAAACCAAAGTGCAGAAAGTTCTAACAATGATTCTTCTAGTAATGCCTCTGTTGTTGGAGAAAACAAACCAATCACTCAAAAATTAAAAGCTCAAATACAACAAGAATTAGCCGTAGCAAATGCCACAGAATTAGTTAATAAAGTATCGGATAATTGTTTTGAAATGTGCTTGAAAAGCCCTTACTCTAGTGACAATGATGCTTGTATTGATAAATGTTTGGCAAAGTATTTAAGAAGTTGGAATATTATTTCAAAGACATATGTCACGAGAATTCAAGAGGCTTCAAGTTCCGGAGAAATCTAAATAAATTGCTACGAAACTAATTCAATTTGAGATATTTTTCAAGTTTTTTAAGTGTTTTGTTTTGTTTTGTAATAATCTGTACATATATATCATCGCAAGATATAAATAAAATTCTACTTATTTTACCAAAGTTAAATTTTTAAAAAACTTAGAAAAGGAAAACAAAACCATAGAATAACAAATATATGTCAACAAACATATGTTTTTTTTACCATTTCAAATGTTTTTACTTTTTTTTAAAAACTTATAAATGATTACTACTATATTAAATAAATAAGGTATGTATATATATAAACATAAGAATAAATAATAAGAATAAATACTTGTGATGACGGCTAAACTTTATTTTCCTCTTTTTTTTTTTTTTTGTGCTTAACCCGAGCTTTTTTCTTGTATCTTTTTAAAAGTTATATGACTGACAAATATTATAAATTGAAATTTCGATTTATTCATCATCTTCCTCCTCATCACCACCAGCGGCAATCTTGGCCTTCACATCAGTCCATAATTTACCCTTATTATGATTTTCATACCATCTAGTGATAGCAGTATCGAATGTGTTTTGGAAGATAAATGCACCAACAAAAACAGTACCAACAAAGATTGAATTTCTCTTGAATAGAGCTTTATAAAGTGATGCAAATGACTATATATTTAAGCAAAATTATTATTCGAATAATCAGATTTGTTATGTTAGTAATGCTGATAATTAGGATACGATTCTCTTATCTTTTTACTCATCTCTTTAAGATGAACATGAACATACCATAAATGAATATTAAGATAGTGTGGTTTTTTTAGCTAATCCTTAGATTTATAGTAACAGCCTAGATATGTACTTAATGTTCGGCAAAATAATATTCAACCCTCTACCTGATCTGAAGTGAATGTTTTATTAATTTTATATATCTTCGTTTTTTTCTTTATAATTAATCTCCGTTATACGCTTCTCCCGTACAAACACTGAAATTGCAGAAAGTGAACTATGATTTCATTGGCTCGTTAAAAATGATAAACCACGGTGATATATACAACTTAAATTTAATAATTTTTTTTGAGTATAAACTTAATTGATATATAATTAAAAGAATTAAAATATATTAAATGTATTTATATAGCATAGACTAAAATTAAACAAAACAAAATAACTTGGTTTTTTTAAATTACCAGGTAGCATTATCATTACCGGTATTATTTTCTTGATCATCTTCACCGTCCTCTCCTTCAGGTTGATCTTGAAATTGTGGTCCAAAAAATTGCCAGAATGGTGTATTCATATTAACCCCTTCACCAGCAGTACCTCCGTTTTCCATTACATTTCTTACAGTATCAAATATTTGGAAAAAATCCCGGACATCACCGCCCATACCACCTTGATTGACAAATAATGTATTTCCATTTTCACCTTCAAGACTCCCATCTTCACTTTCAAAATCTTCAGAGCCATTTTCCATAATATCTTCATCTTCATCGTCATCCTCAGAAGCACCAGCTGGAGGAACTCTTCTTGCTCTTGGCTCACGGTTCAAAGCAAACAAAAAACCGTTAGATAAAATACTAACTCTAAACTCGTCTCCCATTACTCTACTAATATAACCTGGAATTTCATTATTAATCCATAATTTATTCAAATGCTCGTATCTTTTCAAATTTAAAGTAGTTAAATCACCACGTTTCATCGCATTTCTTCCAGCTTCACCATGTGAATTTAAATAAGGTGCAGCAATGAATATATTTGACTGTGGATTAGTTAAAAACAAGCAAACTTCTGAAGAGTTAGGGATTAAAAAGGCACCGAAGGATTTAAAACAATGTTTTGATAGATGTCTACTCATTTCATGCCTATCAGATCTTAAATGTATTTTAACACCACAGGTTAAACAAATCTTGAAATCCAATCTATTCCTAGAATTTCTAATATGTTGGTTCTCCTCACGTAATTTTATTTCTTTTGTCTTTGTAACGTACGTATTGAGAAACTTGGGTAAATTAATCAATTTAACAATTCCTGTGTATTCATGTACAACATTTTTTAAGTTTTCTTCAACTTGGTCCTCTTCAGTTGGTAAATTATGTTCAATAATATCAAACAAGTGACATCCATCTGTCAACAGAGTAACCATCTTATCAATAACTTGTTCAACAGTACCATTACTTTCAAGGGATAAATTATTTTCTAAATCAGCTCCTCCTAAAACAAACCTAACGTCTCTATTATCGGCCGCATTAAATAAATTGTTGAAGATCTTCAACATAATTAGGCATCGTCTTAGCGTAGGTAAAATATGTTTGACGAAACTTGTATAAGCTATCATAAATAACCTTTCTATTCCCTCTTCACTTAATTGAGTACTCCATTCTGAATCGTTTTTACTAAAAATATTCTGCAATAGTTTAGAGTCACCAAATGTATCCTTAAATAATTCACCATTTTCGAAACCTTTTTCCCACACCTCATTAACCTTTGAAATATCAAAATCCATCAAAAATTCTTTAAAAAATTGGAAGGCGTAATTACCTAATGCCTTTTTGATGACGTCGCTAAGACTTTCATTGCCAAAAAGTGTTTTTCGAGCAATATACTGAAACAAACCGTTAATATCAGGTTGGGAATTACTATATGAATTTATTTCTTCCAAGTTTTCATTTTTTGGCGTTCCATGAACGTAACAAATCAATAAGATCGATATCAAAATGTTTTTCAAAGTTTTATATTTTTGTTCTTTTCCAACCAAAAATGACTGGTGTGGATTAGGATCAGATCTTGATGCTATCTCTAGCATAGATATTGTGTTAACCCAATGTGCACACAAAATGTTTGAAACTCCATCTTTAGAGTAAGATTTTGCCTTATGGTAATTCCTATCAAATGATTGCGTATCAGAAAGTATGGTATCAACTGTTGAATATAAAGTCTTTGTTTGGGAAAATGTTAACGATTTTAATGCTGAAGTTAATTGAGGAACTCCCGTCGGTTCCTGTAAAATCTGTTTCAAAGATAACTCGTAAAGATTTGTTGGTTGAACCGCCAAAATACAATTAGAAAAGGTTTGACATAATGGACAGATAAAAGAAGTAGAGGAAAATCTCTTCTTTTGAATATATCTCTTAAAACAACATTGATGAATATGGTGGTTACACGAAACAAAAACCCTTCTTCCGTTTACGGAACCATCATCCTTTAGTGTCTTTATACAATCATCATCCGGAACCACTATATCCTCGTCGTTATTAGAAAAACCATTCCATTGGAAATAAATTTCGGTAGGATCTGTAATGTTAGCAGCTCTGAACACAGGAGTATGATCGTGATAAGCTGGAATAACAAATAAATCATCTGATTCATTATCTTGACATAAGGAACACGTAAAATCTTCTGCTTCGACAACCTTTTCACCATCCATCATATCCACACCACCATCAGCGTTTTGCTCTTCGTCACCTTCAAAGTTCAATTCGTTTTCTTTCATAAATTTACTTTGTTGGCTATTAAATTTAGCCATCAACTTAGCCTGGTGCTTTTTGGCTAATCTTCTCTTCCTATCTTTCTCGGTTTCTTCTAGGTTTATTCCTTCTGTAAGTTTTTTGGCCTTATAGTCTTCAACACATTTTTCGCCGAAACTTGCAGTCAATGATCCAAATATCTCGTCTGGTTTTTTGAGAATCATTCTTTTCAACAAATAATCTGCTTTAGCTGTGATGTGTTCAGAAAATACCTCATTTTTACTATTTGATATGCTCAATAATAAGTTACAAATTGGTTTTGAAAGATAAACCTCCGGGATGGAAGATTTACCATTCACATGTTCATCATCTTTAAATATACCATGAATCAAATGAAGTAGTTCATTCAAAAATGTACCATCCTCTGCGTCCAAACTAACTTGAAGTAATTTGTATATAATTTTCGCAAAAATACTATGTCTCGTAAAAGCACCCAGATTTTTGGCATTCTCATCTAATAACTTTGGAGAAGTAATTTGAGGTTGTAAAATAATCTTGGACAAGTCATCTTTTTTATTTTTGGCTAGATGAGTTTTAATGATAGTTGCACTACTTTCAAATTCATTGCCCAGATTCAATAATTTAAGGGGGTCAATCTTGGAATAAAGTGATTTTTTCAATTTAAATACACCATTATCAGCTAATCCCTTAGGTTCCACAAAATCTGATACATCATTCAAACCAGTATCGAAATCAGTAGTATTTTCAGTCAAATAATCAGGCACTAACCTTAATAATTTTGAGTACGAAAGAGGTTTAGTGTAAAGATTGTAAATGATTGAATTTTTGATTTGGTACATTTTCTTTTCTCCTGCCGATTCAAATTTTTGGAAAAATTGCCTTTCGGTTAATAGTTCATAAACAAATGCAATGAAATGCTGCATAATTAATGAAATTTTATCTTCGTATACTGTCTTTTCGTAACTCACGTCACCATTGAACCAGTCCAATAACTCCCATCTATCCAGCATATTATATATGACTCTTGGTAAATCATCAACTTCCCAAAGAAATGCCAACTGATTCAAATGAATATCTCTAGAATAAGTATTCAACTCCGGATTGTTTTTATAGTAAGATGCCTGATGAAGTACAGACATACCGTTTCTAACCCAAAACCCAGAATCAATTTGTGAACATAAAACAACAGATCGTAGAGAAAAGTCTGATATTTTAATAAAATCAAAATTGTCTAAAGCTGAGGAGTCTACCTCATCCCTTAAATTTGAAATGAGATCATTTGGACCTGGAGATGGAGCAGTTGAGAGTGCGTCACTATACACAACAAATTCATATGCCTTAATTAATGGAACATTTTCAATTAAAAATGAAAAAAAGGTTTGAATTGGATTCATAAATGCAACTCTTTCAGTGCTAACACAAAATTTTACAATTTCATGGGAATCATGAACTAGTTTATAGCTTAGATTATTTTTACTGAAAAAGGAATTAATCAATCTTATAGAATTCAACAATAAATTCTCATCATATCCAAATTCAGTCAAAGAATTTTGAATAGTTTGAATTATCGAATAAATGGAAGTGGTATACTCTAAGTACGGAATGAAATGTTGATCTTCATGCAAAACATGCTCACCTTCTTTGCGCTTAATTTTCCAAGCTCCATTAAACAATTTACAAAGTGTGACGATAGAAATAAATTCTTTTGGTCTTAGTAAAAGGTTTGGCTGATTATTTTTACTTAAAAGAGTTTCAATGGTATATAGGCCCTGTTTTAAAGAAATGCTAAAACTCTTTGTTGGATTACTTTTTTGAACTCTTTGCCAAACTAATTTACCGCCCTCTGTTTTACAAAAGTCTACAAAAACATCAATGATCGACCATATAATATCAATAAAGTACTCATTCTCATTTTCAAATATCATCATTGCATTTGTGGGACAAGTAAACAATTGAACAACACATTCTCTCAAAGCAGTTAGTTGAGGCTCTCTATCCATATATGTAATAGATCTAGTAATATGATTAAATACTTCTACAACTTGTTCACAGAATATTTTTTTAAATTTAACGGATGATGATAAAGTAGGAATTATAACATTTTGAAGATCCTTTCTTAATTTTTTCCAAAATCTATTGTCAAAAAATAGCAAATACTGTAATCTTGTATTCGAGTACTTTTTTATGCATGGGGATACGGTTTGGTTTAATGTTGCTGAAATCGAATCAAGACTTGATTTTGCTAAATTTTTATGACGACCCAACGGAATTCCATTATTATTATCTAAGATGGATAAATCAGTAAATGCATATGGGTTTGATTCAGAAAACTTCTTTTTAAAAAATTTTTGAACTTTTTCTGCAACTTTCGGGTTACTTTCCATATATCGAGCCTGAGAACATAAAACTGTCCCAAGGACATCTCTGAAACATGTTTGAAAATTTGAACATGGTAAGCTCAAACAATGGTTTAACCATTGAACAATATACTTACACGTTTCTTGATGAACATATTCTGTCCAAGAAGTCAAAGTTGCACTTAAACCGTTACTCTGAACAGCAAAAAACCCGTCAATGATTGACTCGACGTTTTCAGAACATTTTAGCATAGCTCTACCCTCACTATCAATTTTAGAAGCCAGGATATCGGTATGGATATTATCAGGCACACCTTGTCTTAAAGCCATTGTAGCCTGCGAATAATTGTGATATTCATCATTGTAAATCATTACCGTATAGCTGTCTATGCTATCAGTTTCTTCCATGCAGCTATTTCTGTAATTAAATGCTTTTAAAAATTCTTTTTTTTCTTCAATTCGTTCAGTTTGAACCATGTCCCTTAATTTTAGAGTTATATCTTTGGTAAATACAGATAATGGTTCAATGTTCTGATTGAATAGATCTATATAGTAATCAAATACTTCGGATAATACAGCCTCAAAAAAGTTCTCATCATATAATTTTTCTTCTTCAACTGAAGACTTGTCACTTTCATCGGTATCATCATTTTCGCTAGCTTTACAATGTAGATCACTTTTCCAAGCTTCTTCATCACCACAATCACATATCCCACTGGTAAAATCATTACAAATATCGGTGTAAATATGATGATTAACATGGTCTTTCGGATTAAAGCAATTAATGCAAAGAACACATGTATCATCAAACCCACACTCATGACATCTATATAGTGGCTCACCAGTTTTGAATTTTCTACCACAGTTTCTACCTTCGTGCTTAAAAATGGTTTTCTGATTAAGATCAATATTATTAAGTCTATAAAATTCATCTGGATGGGCATAATCTATCACACTATTAACATTAGATATTATGTTTTCCCATGATGTTGGATATGAGTCTTTATTTGGAAATAAATATTTTAGTTTTGAACCGTTCTCTGTAATAGCAAAATACAGATATTCAAAAACAAATTGTTTTAACTTGTGATCCATGGCAATTCTTTCAGTTGGACCCCTGACACCTTTAAATGCATCAATTACATGAACAGTACGAAATGTATTAAAGATATTAGCTCTTAGGCTTTTGATCTCCTTTTCTTTTTCAGTCATATTTTTTCTTTTTTTTTTTTTTTGAACTACTTAGTATAACGATCTAATATTAAAATTGGGTTCCTATTCACGTAAAACAATGTTATAAAAATATAGTTATATAGAGCGTTAGCCTTTAAGAATTATCAGCTCCTTGAATTAAAATAATATTGCCTTTGAAAAATTAAAAAACCAAGTGTTTTTTTCTTTTTAATCAAATAATGCAGTATTTTTAAAGGTTCTTAAAAATATATCAAAATATGTCAGCGTTCCTTTGGAAAAAAAAAAATTTAGGTATATATTTAAGAATATTTTTCCATAGTCCATAAATTTTGAAAAACGTAAGAGAAATTAACTGATAAGAAATTAGGTAAGTTGAAAAATGTCTGGAAAAGGTTTTATTGTTTGGATCGCTTTTCCTGCGAACAAGTTAGAATTCGATTATCATGTGGACGAACGAGACCGAATACAACGCGATGTGGTTCACTTAATTCAAATGAAATCTTCAGAAGACAACAATTTGAAAAAAAAAAAAAAAAATTGAAAAAAAGGGTGAGGTTACCCAGACAAAAGCCCCAAACGAAACCTGAAAATATCTTGATTAAGATTTCAAAAATTTATATTTAAGGTTTTGATGCCCTAAGTTGAAAATATACAAAACTTGAGGGTGTTCGTGCTGGGCGATAAAAGTTTGACGTTTTGTTACCCTTCTTTTTAAAACCTGATTGAAAAATTCAGATGAAGAAAAAGTTGAAGAAGGAATTTAAAGGCATTAAAGAGCATGGAATGGCAAGATAAGATACAAATTCTTTTTTTTTATTAATAAGTTTGAAGAAGGTGTTAGGGTATACATAAAGAAGAATCATTTATAACTAAAATAAAGAAACCCAGTACAACTCTTTAAATAAATCTGTATTTATATAAACGGATTTTAGTCCTAAAAAGAAAATGTATTCTAGAAGTAATACTAACAGTGGCGGTGGAACACCTAAACCGGCTGAAAACGACGGAATTAACCATGTGTCGCCATTCATTAGACGTGACAGATATAAGAGAAATTTTTTGAGAGCCAGACGAAACAATAAGAATTCTCCAAGACCTGTAGATGTTAAGAAAGAAGATCCTGAATTACTAGAAGCTCAAGCAGAAAAATTATTGGGTGTAGAGATAAGCACATCAGGAAAGATTAAGAAGGAAGAAAAAGAAGATAAGGACGAATTCAATGAATTCCCTCTGAGAGCTGTTTCTAGAGAAAGTTTAGAAAATATGAGAACTCATTTGTTGAAATTTCAAAGTAAGAAAAAAATTGACCCATGCAGCTCTTTTCATCCACCAATAAGATTACATAGAAAAGATACCAGAAATTTACAATTTCAATTGACAAGAGCAGAAATTGTAGAAAGACAAAAGGAAATTGCTCAATATAAAAAATCGCAAGAACAAGTTAACAATAATCTACCAAATGCTAATAACACAAATAGCAAAGAATCCAAGGGATTTGGAACATCTTTTACACCAACTCTCAATGATATAAATGTTAAATCATCGCCTGGTATAACTCCAAAAATGTCTTCATCTTTAGACTCAGAATCTACTACGGGAGTAAATTCGAAAATTGATACTGATTCTAATACTGTGAATAACGTAGAAACAAGCGATTCTATTCAGCACGTCACTCCAATGATGACTAAGCTAGAAGAGGCTGGTATCTCAGAAAACCCAGAAAAAGTTGGTATGGTTAAGTATGATGGGAAAGAAGAATTGAACGATACCCATGAACAAGGCACAGTAGACCCATTAGCAGATGTCGCACCAGATGGTGGTGGTCGTGCAAGAAGAGTAAATTCCAAAAGAAAAACTCGTCAACTTAAAGTCTTGGATGAAAATGCGAAAAAGTTGAGATTTGAAGAATTTTATCCTTGGGTTATGGAAGATTTTGATGGTTACAATACTTGGGTAGGTTCTTATGAAGCAGGTAACTCAGATTCTTATGTATTGTTGACAGTTGAAGATGATGGTAGCTTTACTATGGTACCTGCCGATAAAGTTTATAAATTTACAGCTAGAAACAAGTATGCCACCCTGACTATCGAGGAAGCCGAAAAAAGAATGGACAAAAAAAGTGGTGAGGTTCCTCGTTGGTTAATGAAACATTTAGATAATATTGGGACAACCACTACTAGATATGATAGAACTAAGAGAAAGCTAAAGGCGATTGCCGACCAACGTAGCGTCGGTGGTGACGATGATGAAGAACATGATGATAATTCTGAGGTAGAATTAGATTATGATGAAGAATTTGCCGATGATGAAGAAGCTCCAATAGTTGAAGGTAATGAACAAGAAAATAAAGAGTCCGAACAAAGAATTAAAAAGGAAATGTTACAAGCCAATGCGATGGGTTTACGTGATGATGAAGAAATTCCCGAAGATGAAGAAGATGACCTATTTAATGAAAAGAAAATTGATATTGAAGGTGAAAAAATGAAGAAAGCTTTACAAAAAACTGAATTGGCAGCTTTATATTCTTCTGATGACGAAGAATTAAATCCATATCTTTCTGATTCTGACCTCGAAAACAGCGAGCAAAACAAGGATAATATAAAGAAGGAACCATCTGAAGAAAAAGATAAGAAGATTTTGCAATCGCCAAATAAAAAAGTTACAATCAAAAAAGAAGATGCTGATTCAATCAGATCGGAACCAAGAATAAAGGTGAAGAGCATAAAAGATTGCATCATTGTTTTGAAGGGTGATAAAAACTTGCTGAAAGATTTTCCTGTTGGTGAGTGGAATCCAAACAATGCTAAAAGATTTTCTAAAAATGGGAGTGGGGACATTTCCGAAGAAGCATCTAATTCAGAAATTCAAGTGAAATCCGAATCACAAGCTTCTGAAACAATTACTTTGGTCACTGAACAAGATATAATCAATGAGGTTGGTGATCGTCAAGTTAATGTTAAGGAGTTTGGTAAATCTTTCAGAAGGAAGTTCCCAGGTCCTGCCAACAAGGAACGTATGTTTCAACTTGTTAAAAAGTTATGTAGAAGGGTGGACAAGGAGCACATGGAATTAAGAAAATAAACACAACGATTTACTATAAAATATCATATAATATTTTTGTTTATCCACGTATAGGTTATAAATGAGGCAACATAAGGGTTTTCAATTCTATTGAACATTCTATAAATTATTTTTTTTTTTTTTTTATTTTTCCTTATATATTAAATATTAACATATCATATATATATATTAATATATTTACTCTATAATGTAAAAATACTATAAGTATTATGCAACTTCAACCATTTCATCATCATCATCATCGCTTTCTTCTTCATCACTATCCTTTTCGTCTTCAGCATTTTTAACAGGCATTTCTTCAACTGCGCCTAATTCAGGTTCACCCCTCATCATCATGTTAACAATTCTATAACATAATTCGCCAACATTTTCATCTTCAACATTTTTATGCAATTCTCTAACTAATGGATAAACAGATTTACTTCTCAAATATTCTCTTGCGGCATGCGTAGTACACAATAATAATATACTTTCCAAATGATTACAAATTATTGAATTAACAGGATCACGTTTTTTATCTTCAGGTAAAAATTGCAATTCATCTGGTAAATTAAACATATCTTCTTCATCAATTTCAGAGTCTTTTGCGCTTGTTATTGGTAATAAAATATAAGGTAATAAATTAATATTTTCATCTTTCAAAATACGTTCGTGAGTTTCTGAATCAAATAAAGAATTTTTAATAGTGGATGCAACACCTTCTCTTCTAGTTTTAGAATCATATTTTTCAGTAAAAACTAATAGCTTAGAAATTGGAACAACTCCATCATATTCTTGTTGTTGAATAAAATACTCTCTACCTTTCTTAAATCTAGCAATATCAGCAAAAAAATAAGCTAAATAATCAAAATTAGCAAATTTGTTTAACTTTCTATCAAAACCTTTAACAAAACAATCCATTAAACAATCCATTGCTTTATTACTTTTAAAAACATCCTTGGCATTATCTCTCATTTTGCTTAAGTCAACTGTCATACTAAAGATTTCAGTAATATATTCCTCTTTTGCTAAATTACTCAATAGAATACACATAATATCGGCACTAGTGTTGTTTAAATCGATTATCTTGGTGAATAAATATTGCAAGAATGAAACATCGTTAGCAATACGTCTTCTCATTTCTACATCGTTACATAAATTTACTAAAATTGTAACGGATTGTTGAACTAAAATTTTTGAATTTTCTTTTGAAAGGTTTTTCAAATCTGTAATAGCAGTAAAATTATCATATTTGAAAATAGCTTGAGTTGGGCCTGTACTAAAACCGACTAAATTATCTAAAGCAATTTGTCTAACGGCAGGTTGAGGTGAGTGCAAAAATGACACTAATTCTTCGAGCTGAGTTGGCATTTTATTTCTTTATTTCCTGGGTTATTTTGGGAGCAATATTATTTAAAATCAGTTGAATTTTTTACTTTTTCACATTTTATAATCGATGAGTTAAAAATTTTTCGTTATAGCCAGACGGACAAATATTATTTCCGACTTACTAAGAAAGAAAAAAAAAAAAAAAAAAAATTTATGAAATGAGAAATGGTTACCCCGTTTTAATTTATGTATTTTGAATATAATCAAGAATTTGAAGGTAAAGTGATTAAAACCAAACCAAACCATTATAAGAAACGTACCAGTACAAAGATAAGTATTAATACTGAGTTAGAAAAATAGGATTAGCTTGTATTATTATAAGCAATTGTTGGAATGGCTGGCAAAGACGAGTTTAATAAGGTGGTTAAATCATCTTTTAACATACAGGAAAACAAGAGACTTTTTGTAGCGTTATTAGATAAAATTATACTAGCTAGTGGTATAGTTACAGGGATATTACAATTAGAATCATTTGCTGGGTTTTTCAATTTTTTGATCATTTATTTATTTACATGTATTTTATACGTTATTTGGATATGTGGTGGTCAGCCAAGTAGTTTCTATGATAATGTCATTAGTGATTTATTATTTGAACATTTTTCAAGGGAATTTTTTGGTTTTGCTATGGCATGGACTTTTAGTTATGCTTTAGTTGGTTAAATATTTTACTTACAATAAATATTATTTGTTCTTATTAATGAAGAAAAACAAAATATGCACGTATTAAACATGTAACCATTTTTTCACAAGGTGTAAAATGAATGATTTAGAAATAAAATAAAGTAAAATATGAAGTATTTTAATATTTAACAAAAATTTATGCTTGTATATACAATATTTAAGTAAAAAATGACAGAATATAATAAGTGAAATGAAGCGATATACATGATATGTAGGTATATATATATATTTAAAAATTGGAGAAGGAAACAACACTTTAAAAATATTTTTTTTAATTTTTTTATTTTTTTTTTTTTTTTTTTTTAACAACATATCAATAATAATTTAATATTAGATTTTAACCGTTTCAACTAAATTAGCTAATTTTTCAACACTTGCAAGATGTCTATTACCTAATGAATTTGATTTATTCAACTTATCTAGATAAGCTCTGATTGCAATAACAATTAATTTTTTACCTTCACCTTCAGTGACAGTAACTAATTTTTGAACAACATAATTAGCAAATTGATCTCTCATCATTAAAATCATTGGAGCATTATCTTCTAAATTTGCTGCATGATCTTTATTCTTTGGTAAAATTTTAGAAATAATTGAATTTTTTTGATCTTTAGTACCATATAATACGGCTTTTTCAACTACATTTGATGCAAATTTATGTTTTGAAAACTCAACTACATTTTCAGATACAATATTAATAATTTTTTGTTTAGTTTCAACTAAGCAAACAGGAGAGTCATTATCAGAACCATGTTGTAAGATATATTGAATAACATAATTACCATATTGATCTTGAATTAAATAAGGAACAAAATCGTTTAATTCACTTAAAATTAATTTTTGATCATCTAATGAACCAAATTCTAATAATCTTTGAATAACTCTACAACCATAAGAATGTGTTGATAAATGATATATATGACCAATTAATGATTTTAATACAAAGGGTAATAAATCAATTGGAATACATTCAATTGCTTTTTGGATAACATGATTACCATTTTGATCCTTTATCATCTTAAGAACATAATCTTTTAATTCATCTACTAAAATGATTCTTTGATTAGGTTCAATAAATTCCAAAGCTTTTTGAATAACTCTACAAGCATACATTTGCATTGATAATTCTTTCATTTTACCTTTAAATTGATCAACTAAAATATCTTTTTGAGTTTTTGAACCATATTCGAAAAATTTTTGAATTACATAATTACCAAATACATCATTAGATAAAGTAACAGATTGATCTCTAATTTCATTAAAGATAACTTCTCTTTCTGATGGGGAGGTTGTAGCTAATTCCTTTTGAATAAATCTTGAACCATATTGATCTTTACAAAATTCTAAAGCGTAACCAAATATGTCCTTTAATGAGTATTTTTTTCCATCCTCACTACGATCATTATTGGATGAATAAGTTCTAATTTCTTCTAATAATGGTGATCTATGATAAATTTGAGATGATTGTTGTAAAGTAGAATCAGTTTTTTTATTATTATCATTACTTAAAGCATATTCTTTTGTATCATTTTCATTATTAATATTATTTAATAAATTTAAATCATTATTATTTGCTACAATTGAATCATTTTTATTAAGAAATGAAATTGAATTTTGTCCTAAATTTGAATTTTGATTTTGATCTAAATATGGATTTACTTGTTGAATAGAACCTTGCTTTTTAACATTTCTATTATTTTTGTTATTTTTAAAATTATTTGTTCCTTTTGTATTTTTAAAGTTATTTACAGAATTTTCTTTACTGTTTAATGATTGATTATTATAAAAAAATGAAGGTGAGTTAATATTTTGATCAGACATGTAAACATAAGAACCATTTTCATTAATGTTTTGTTGCATAAACATCGTATTTGATTGTTCTTGATTAGGAATATTAGAAACATTATTTACAGGTAATGCATTTTTTAAATTTTTAAATTTTAATCTATTTTCGGTTTTATCATTTTCTTCAGATTCATGTTCATCAGAAATAGTACCAGTATTAGTTGGATAAATTCCTCTTGGAACGAAATTATTACCTCCCATCATATGAAATTGTTGAAAATTTGACATATTTCCATATGGAAATCCATTATTATAAATTTGTTGTTGTTGTTGTTGTTGCTGATGGTAAGGAAAGTAAGTTTGACCATTTGCATACATTTGTTGAAAGAAGTTACCACCCGGTTTAAAAATAGGCGCGTTAGCAACATTACCCATAAAATTATTTACATTGATATTTTCTATATCATTTGATACACCACCACTAGAGTTATTATCTGTAGATTCGTTATCTAAAGTAATTTGACTATCATTTTTTCGATTATTTACATCAAGTTCTAATTCTTTGGTACCATCAATTAATGATTGACCTAATTGTTGAAAAAATCCACCAGTATTTCCGGTAGTATTAGTGGAAACATTTGATTTAGTGACACTACCTGCATTATTAGTATAATATTGATAGCTTTCTTTTTGTAAGATTGGGCCTGATATACTAGCAGAATATTGACCTAATAATTTCATTTTTGAATTATTATTATTATTATTGGTAGTTGAATCATTAAAATTACTAAAAGTATTATTGTTTAGTTCAAAGCTAACTGATTGTGAAACATTTGATGGTTTTAAATTATTAATATTATTATTGTTTTGATTAAAAGAAGAATTTTTAATATTAAAATCGAAAATATTTGAATTAGTATAAGGTGGTGCAGTACCAATTGATTGAGTAGCTCTTTGTAAAAGTGGAGAAGTTTCAAAGGGAGAAAAATTATTTGTATTAGTATTATTTAATAATAAAACGTCGGAATCGACATCACTTGTTGTGAAGCTACTTCTTCTAAACCCACCTAATTGTTGAGTAACAGAACTTGAAACTGCACCATTTGTGCTATTACCTTGGTGGGATAAAGCACTTAATGATGATACGATTGAAGCTAATTCTGCATCCATATTTGAAATGGAGTTGATATTGTTAATGTTGTTATCAGTTTTATTATTATTATTTAGTGATACTGAATTGATTTTATTGCACGATTCTGAATTCAATTTATCGGGTGTTAAATCATTTGACTGATTTATGGTCATTGTTTATAAATCAAACAGGAGTGAGAATTAAAGAAAAAGAGTATACTTGATAAAAAAAAGAAAATATTATTTATGAAAGTCAAACAATTATGAATAGAAATTTTTTTTGGTATAGGTAAAAGAAGTTGCTGTGAATTAGTTTGTGAATGGAAACCTTTTACAAAAATTCCTTAGATGTGATTTTACCAAGAAAATTTTTTGTTTGTTTGTTTGTTTGTTTGTGTGTGCAATTTTTTTTGTGTATAATTTAACTGGGGAAAAAAACCCGGACGGACCAACCAAAACAAATTCAAAGAAGAAAAAGTAAAGAAAAAAAAATTGATATATTAAATCTGTGTGGGCATAATAAATTTCACTATGAATATGAATATGAATGTGAATGTGGATTTGTTAATTTTTGTGGTTTTTCTTGAAATAGAATTATAAGTTATATCTAGTAAATATAATCTTGTTTATTAGCGTGGGCTATGCGTTTATGTGAATTAGGGTGCACGGAAGCAAGGTCTGTTACGGAAGCTCGTCAAACGTCAGTTTACTAAAAAAGTTACAAGTTATTCCCAAGCATCGAAGATAATTGACTGGTGTTGCAAGAGATCCGTGACAGTGACAGTGGCAACTGCTCTTAAAAAGAAAGTGTCAAAAGCAAGACTGCAAGCTTTTTTGGCGGAGTGTCGTATGCGCTCTCCGTCCAAGCGGCAACACCCGAAATTGCCTCGCAGCTTTGTCCGGGTAGCACACCATTTATCGACACATCTTTTAGAATGCAGTTCCTCTGGAGTGTCTGGGTGTCCGATGGCGTATTTCGTATTTCGTTACAGTTAATTGTTCGGGAATAAGAAATACTGGCATTGAAACAAAAATAAATATCGTTATTTCCTTTCTTTCAGTTTTGTGGCATCGGAAAAAAAAAAAAAAAATAAATACATTGCTGCATATGATGACAGACGGTCTTCAAATACTCTATAGCAAGCATCATTTTCAAATATAATATATATACGTGTGTTTTTTTTTTGATTTGTATTTTATATTCATTAACGACCCGTTCTCCACACACATTCTCTTTTTCTCACTTTTGTGTTTGTTTCATCCATTCTTATCATTCATTCAGTATTTTTATTATCTTGTCTTGTCTTGTTTCACTTTACATCAAGAAACGAAAAAAAATAAATAGCATACAATTTAAACGACACAGGAAAGCTGCACACCGCAGATCGCGCACCGAGGCAAAAACGACAAAGCAACAATCGATTTTGTTCAGAACATTCAGCAGCAAAAACAAAAAACAAAGTAATATTTCACAGGAAAATATTACTTAAATAAATAAAAACATTAAATACTTATCTTAGCAACAATTCTCTAAAAAGTCAAATAGCGACCAACGAAAATACTATATTATATATTCTTGATCTCAGAAATTTTTAAAAAAAAAATAAAATTTTAATTAACAGATTAACCGCTATTTTGAAAAATTTTCAAGATTCGTTAACAACGAAAGAATCAACTGAAAATATAACCACAGCTTCCGTCATTTTACTCCTATAAAAAAAAAATTGTGTTTCAATCTTATCATATTGAAATTTAGATCATGTTCATCAATATAATATTTGAAACGATTCGTCGTTTAATTTCTGCAATTATCGTAAATTCTTTTATGGGATTCGTTTTAATATTATCCATTTTTCATCACTTTTGTACAACCGCATTTGAAACAGAACAAGATCACAGAGATACAAGAAGTTCAAAAACAAAAATAGAACACAATAATTCTAATAGTATTATTCATGATGAAAAGAAAAAAAATTATATTGACATTAAAAAAAAAATTAATAATAATAGAATCAATTATTTAGAAACTGCATTGGTACCTTCACTAAATTATTATTATAATTTATATGATATTGAAATTGAAGAATTTAAAATTAAAACTGAAGATAATTATACTTTAGATTTATGGCATTTCAAAAATTCAAAAAATGATAAAAAAATAAAACGTAAACCTTTCCTAATGATGCATGGTTTATTACAAAGTGCTGGTTCATTTGCTTCAAGTGGTAAAAATTCAATTGCCTATTACATGTATTCTTTGGGTTATGATATTTGGTTAGGTAATAATAGAATAGGTTTTAATACTGAATCAAATCATGATAAATATTGGGATTGGGATATTAATGAAATGGCAGAATTCGATTTAATTACAATGGTAGAATTTATTAAACATAAAACTGGATTTAAAAAAATTTCATTAGTTGGTCACTCTCAAGGTACAACTCAAATTTTTTTAGCATTAATTAATAACTATAATGGAATCATAAATGATATAGACAATTTTATAGCTTTAGCTCCAGCTTGTTACCCAGGTCCTTTATTAAATGATAGTCTTGTTCTTAAACTATTAGCAAAAGGTATAGATAAAAAAATTTTTTTTGGTAATAAATGTTTTCTTAGAATTATGATGATCGTTAGAAATTTAGTAGTGGGTAAAGCTTTCTTCTCTTTTTTCTGTTACGCAATTTTTAATTATTTATTCGATTGGAATGATTCATTATGGGGTGGTTCAAATTTAAGAAATAGACACTTTTTATTTTCTCCAGTTTATGTTTCCGTTAAATTAATGAAGTGGTGGTTAAGCTCAAATCCAAATAAAACTAGTTTTAAAAATAATCCTGAATTAATTTTCCCTGATAAAATTCCATGGTTTAATAAATTTAATGAAAATAAAAAAGATTCTAATCCTAACGTTTTATTATTTGTTCCAAAACAAGATAGATTAGTTGATGGCGAGAGATTAATTAATCATTTTGTAGACCATGAAACCAATTTAACCTATAAAATCTGGTATATTGATGAATATTCTCATTTAGATGTTTTATGGGCAACTGATGTAATTGAAAGAGTTGGTAAACCAATTATTCAAAATTTAAGATTTACAGAAAATGAAAATATATATGAAAAAAATTTAATAAATTAATAACTTGATGTTTATTTCATTCATTTTTACAATTTAACAATTTGGAATATTGTATTTATATAAAAATTTGATTCCATCCATTTTTTTTTTTTTTTTAATTTTTATCTTTTTTTTCAGTTGAATATGTTCCATACATACATACATATATACATATACGCATACATACTTACAAATTATTTACAGGCAAGCTTTATGATAAACTGCTAAATCTATCCCCCCTCCCCTCTTTAAATTAACACTTTTATCTTGATGGCAAAAAATCCTCAAATTTCAAAACCATAGCCCTTCATACATGTTTTGTACTTTTCAATAAGTTCGTTACATTTTTCAAAACCTTTACCTTCTGTACCATTGAATAACAAACATTGATCTCTGGCTTCTTTTTCAGGTTTACAAACACAACATGGTTTTGGTTTATCTTCAGTTTTATTTTCAGTGGTATTGATTTTTTCAGACATTATTATTACTTTCTTTTCCTTTTTTTTTTTTTTTTTAGTTTTTTATTATTTGATTTTAATTTTCTTCTTTTCAAAGTCGTTCGTTATCAATGTAAGCATAAACTAACTAACTATCCATGTTTCTCTTACATTTTCAAAGACGATGAACGTGAAATAATTGTCCGCGACTCCGTATTTTAAATGAAACGATAATTAAAACTGGTCGGTTACCCAGACACTTACACACGTTTTTTTTTTCTTTTGAAAACATGCACACATACTTTGTTTTTTATTTTGATCATAAAATAGTATATTTTTGGAGGGAATGCTTATTCGTAAAATTTATTCAACCTATCATTAAACTTAATTGTCAATTTTTATAAATTACGCTATGCTTTTGGAAACAGTGTTTGTAGTTATCCCTCTTATTGTTGTCTTGACAAAAATAAATTAGTCAGGTGACTTTATCGTATATTACGTTAAGAAAAATTTTCAGATTGAAATTTTTCAAGATTCGGAAAACCTGCGATGAGGTTAAATATTTTTTTTCGCAATAGTGAAGAGATTAAAAAAAAAAAAACACATTAAATGAAAAATTTAATAATTAGAATGTTTAATGGATAAAACTACCAATTACAAATAAAACTATATCATTCATATATATAATAAATGGTACCTAAATTAAAAAAGTTTGACGCTTTAGATTTTGTTTCAACTATTAGTGATAGTGAATCTGATGTTCCTGATTTAGATGCTTCCGATGATGAACAATCTAAATTAAAGGAAGAAACTAAATCTAGTAAAAAGAAAAATAATAAGAAAAAAAATCAAAGTTTTGACGATGAACGTAATGATGATTTAAATGCTGATTTCAAATTTAATTTGGATGATGATGAATTGGGTGGTTCTACTGACTTCCAAGGTTGGGATTTTCTTGGTGATAAAAAAAATACAAATGAGGATGAAGTAACAAAAAAGGATGTTGATTTAGACAAAATTATTAGAAGAAAAGGTGGTTTAATTAAGATGGCACATATCGAAGACGGAGAAGAAGAAGAAGAAGAAGGTGATAAGGATGAAGATGATTTAGCCATGGATGGATTTGGTATGGGCGCTTCAAAAGAAGTAAATGAAAGTGAAGGAGAATCTGAAGAAAATGAAAACCAAAAAGATGATGATGAAAATAATGGTGATGATCAAGAAGAAGATAATGAAGAAGATGATGATGCAGACTCTGCAGAAGCCATAGCTGATTTTTATGCTCCAGAAGATGAAGCTGAAGATGCAAAAAAACAAATTTATACAACTTTTAATAGTCTATCTCTTTCTCGTCCAGTTTTAAAAGGTTTAGGTGGTCTTGGTTATACTAAACCATCTCCAATTCAAAGTGCAACAATCCCAATCGCATTATTAGGTAAAGATATTATTGCTGGTGCTGTTACTGGTTCAGGTAAAACTGCTGCTTTTATGATTCCTATAATTGAACGTTTACTTTATAAACCAGCCAAGGTTGCATCCACAAGAGTTGTAGTTTTAACACCTACTCGTGAACTGGCCATTCAAATTTCAGATGTAGGTAAAAAAATTGGTAAATTTGTAAATGATTTAACTTTTGGTTTAGCTGTCGGTGGTTTAAATTTAAGACAACAAGAGCAAGAATTAAAAACTAGACCTGATATTGTTATCGCTACACCTGGTAGATTTATTGATCATGTCAGAAATTCATCTAGTTTCAATGTCGATTCTGTAGAAATTCTTGTCTTAGATGAAGCTGATAGAATGTTAGAAGAAGGTTTCCAAGATGAATTAAGTGAGATTATGCAATTATTACCAACAAAAAGACAAAACTTATTATTTTCGGCCACTATGAATTCAAAAATTAAGCAATTAGTTTCTTTATCTTTGAAAAAGCCTGTAAGAGTTATGATTAATCCTCCAAAGCAAGCTGCCTCTAAGTTAATTCAAGAGTTTGTCCGTATTCGTAAAAGAGATCATTTGAAACCTTCCGTGCTTTTCAACTTAATTAGAAAGTTAGATAGTGCTGGCCAGAAAAGAATTGTCGTATTCGTAGCAAGAAAAGAAGTTGCACATAGATTAAGAATTATTTTAGGTTTACTTGGTATGAGTGCTGCTGAATTACATGGTTCTTTATCCCAAGAACAGCGTTTAGATTCTGTTAACAAGTTTAAAAGTTTGGAAGTTCCTGTCCTAATTTGTACAGATTTAGCTTCCAGAGGTTTAGATATTCCTAAAATTGAAGTTGTTATTAATTACGACATGCCAAAAAGTTACGAAATTTATTTACATAGAGTTGGTCGTACTGCAAGAGCAGGTAGAGAAGGTCGTTCTGTTACATTAGTTGGTGAATCTTCTCAAGATAGAAGTATTGTTAGAGATGCCATAAGAAGTGTCGAGGATGTAAACAAACAAAGTAAAAAAACTCAAAACGGTAGAGCCTTAGGTAGAAACATTGACTGGACTCAGGTTGAAGAGACTAATAAATTGATAGAAAAAAACAGCGAAACAGTGGACGAGATTTTGGTTGAAGAAAAAGAAGAGAAGGAAATTTTGAGAGCAGAAATGCAGTTAAAAAAGGGTGAAAATATGTTAAAACACAAAAAGGAAATTCAAGCAAGACCAAGAAGAACATGGTTCCAAACCGAAGCTGAGAAAAAAAATGCCAAATTACTAAATGCTTTATCTCAAACTAAAAAAGAATCTAATAGCAAAAAAAGAAAGAGAGAGGATGCGATTTCCGAAGGTGGTCGTTCATATAAGAAAACGCAAAAGGATCGTACTACCGATCAAGAAAAAAGCTTTAAAAGGCAAAAAGGTGGCAACGGTAAAAAGAAAGGTAAAAAAGGCGGTAGAAGATAGAGGGTTGCACCACGTGTTCAATATTTTATTTTGATTTATGTACTATATATTAAATCCGCTTAGCATTTTTGATAATATATTATAATTGGATTTTCAATGTGATTCTGGTTTTAATTATATTGTAATTTTGTACTGACACTTTATGCTTCTGAGATTGCGCATTTTCACACTTCCACCAATTTATAAAAAATAACTTTCAATGACATTTTTTTTATGTGGATTTAATTATTTTTTATTTCTATACCCATAGTTTTACTTCTAATTTTGAAAAATGATTCCTAGCGGGATCGAACCGCTGATCCCGGCGTTATTAGCACCGTGCCTTAACCAACTGGGCCAAGGAATCAAACTTTTTTGTATTGTTTTGGGATTGCCAAAATGTTATCACATGACTGATTTCGTATAAAGTGATAATCTTTATTTACCCGCACATATAATAGTGCCACGTGATCTAAAGAAGCAAGAATAAGGAGTAAACAACAAAGAGTTAAAACAAACAACAAGTACAATAACGTTGATTACATCAACGTATTTTATATAACATCTAGAAATAG
>JAJLYD010000276.1:0-22063 GCA_030571615.1 Jamesozyma hellenica
CTGTGGAATTCTGAAAAGTATAAATACCAGGTTATTATATCAATATCCTGAATAATTATTTGAAGAATTCCTTTATAATTATTTTATATAATTTTTGTATCTTAAATATAAAAAAAACAACAATCAATTAGTTTTCGATCCGATCTTCTGAATAATATAATCTTTTATTATATTATTATTTTGCGCTTCCCATCTGTTTCAATTCTGCTTTCTGTGTACAACTTAGTGTACAATACTTGTAAAAAATTCTTATTCCTCGTGGCCCAATGGTCACGGCGTCTGGCTACGAACCAGAAGATTCCAGGTTCGAGTCCTGG
Source organism: Jamesozyma hellenica (assembly GCA_030571615.1). Classification (NCBI taxonomy): domain Eukaryota; kingdom Fungi; phylum Ascomycota; class Saccharomycetes; order Saccharomycetales; family Saccharomycetaceae; genus Jamesozyma; species Jamesozyma hellenica. The sequence continues at coordinate 318 of JAJLYD010000276.1, forward strand.
CGGGGAAGAATTAATTTTTTTAATTATTTATTAAATAATTCACTTTAAGATAATAAAAATTTGGTTAATGTTTTCTTTTTTTTTCTTTAAAACGTTGCTATTCCAAATTAATAAAATCATAGTGGGAGGTATTTAAAGAAGAAAAAACAAAAAAAAAGAAATAGATGTTACAAATTAATCGATAGAATAATGAATAGTAATAGAAGTAAAAACAAATTTAAAGAATCGGACAATAAACTAGAAAATAAACATATACCGAAATACATTAAATCACAACCTTGGTATTATAAAGAAAGTAATAATAAAGAAGATGATTATTTAATACATCATAGACAAGATCGAAGTAATAACGATAACAAAAGTAATAATAATCGTCGTGCTTTAGATATTGAAAATAATAGTGAAGCTAAATATGGTTTTGGTATATCGGACTCATTTATATTAAATAATTTTAAAGATGGTAGTTGTGAAAATTGTGGTGAATTAGGTCATTTGAAAAAAGATTGTCTTGAGAGACCAAGAAAATTTCAAAAAAATATTAATAATCTTAATAAAACTATTAAAATTAGAGATGAAAAAAATTTAGATTGGGATGCAAGAAAAGATAGATGGTTTGGTTATACTGGGAAAGAATACGATAACGTTATACAAAGTTGGCAAGAAAAAAAAAATGTTTTCAAAAAAAATCATCCTAATAATAATAATAATAAGAATGGTGATGATAATGATAATTTGGAATTATGGGATACTGATGAGGAAATTGAGTTAGTTAAATTAGGATTATTTAAAGACTCTAAAGGTTTCTTAAAGAAAGATGATGAGAACAATAGTGGTTTGATAACGACATCGGTGAGATTAAGAGAAGATAAAGCTGCATATTTAAATGATATAAATTCAAAGGATTCAAAATATGATCCAAAATCAAGAATATATAAATCGGAAGATTTAGGATCAGTTGATGAAAAATCTAATATGTTCCGTAGACATTTAACCGGTGAAGGTTTAGAATTAAACGAATTGAATAAATTTGTTCGTGAAGATGCTAAGAAAGCTGGTGTAAAAGATCAATACGAAGATAAAAGAAAAATTAATCACGTCCTGATTGCAAACCCAACAAAGTATGAGCAATTAATGAAAGAACAAAAACAAAATGATGAAGACAAAAAAATACCTGTAGATAAATTAAAAAATGCAATGGCTCAAAGTATTAAAGGTACTAAACAATCTGAAAAGAGTAAAAAAGAATTAAAAAACTTATATGATTAAAAAAGATAAAATTAAATTTCATTATGGTAAAAATTTCATTGTTATTATTAATTTTACATTTTACAAAAACATCATGTGCGACGAGGTCATTGAAAATTTTTTTTCCCGATGAGCTGAAAATTTAAATGTGTAAAAAAAAAAAAAAAAAAAAAATACTAATAATAATAATAATAATAATAATTGATTTAATATCAAAGCTACATTTAATTTTGAAAATTTTTTCATTTACGAAATTAAGATAAATTTTAATAATAGAGAATAAATTAATTAAAATAAATTAAACTTCAATGGAAACATCTACATTTGTTAAACAACTTTCTTCTAATAGTAGAATAGTTAGAGAAAAATCACTTGAATCATTAAAAGTTTTTTTGCAAAGTGAACAATTAAAAACAGCCAAACAAATTCAATATGATAAATTATGGAAAGGTCTTTATTTTGCTATGTGGTTTAGTGATAGACCAAGACCTCAACAACGTTTAGCTAATAAACTTGGTGAATTGTATCTTTTGAATTTCAATGAAAAAGATAATAAAAATAATGAAATTAGTTTAAATGATAAATCATTTATTAAATTTAGCAAATCATTTTGGAAAATTTTATGTTTAGAATGGTTTAATATTGATCGTTATAGATTAGATAAATATTTATTATTAGTTAGAAGAATATTATTTAATCAATTAAAATATTTACAGAAGAGAGAATGGAATGAAGAATTAGTTGATTTTTTCATTAATAAAGTATTGAAAAAAGGACCATTAAGTGGTGATAAAAAAATTTATAATGGTATTCCATTACATATTATTGATATTTTATTAGATGAATGGGAAAGATTATTAACTGATAAAGATGATGAATTTGATAAAGAAGATGATGAAGAGAAGACTGAAGAAGAAATTATTGAATTAGCAAAGAATACGCCACTAAGAAAATTTATTGAAATTTTTACAGATTTAAGAAAAGATGTTAATAACAGTAAAGTTTTAAGAGTTAATATTAAAGAAGAGTTATTAAATGATGAAAGATTAAAGAAATGGGGTGCTATTGAAAATGATGAAGGTGAAAACGTTGATTCTGAGGAAGAAGAAGAAGAAGAAGAAGAGGAATGGAAGGGTTTTTAATGCAAATTTTTCATTGAAGAAAGAATGTTAGTATACATTTCTAACAAATATTAATGTATGAAAAAGTGCACATATATATATATATCTGTATATGAGCATTTTGAATTTTGTAAAATAAATGAATCACCAATATTACAATATAAAATAATAATTGAAAAAAAAGGTTACCCTAATTAATCGTTGTGTGCTGGGTAATGTTTTAAAAGAAGCGAAAAACAAAAATAGAAAAAAATTGACACGTTACTGATTGATAATTTTGTTACTGCGAGAGACGAAAATTGAATTTTGGAAACAAACAATGAATCAATCTGTAAATTCGTACACACAGATTTGTATAGAAATCTTAAGTATTGGTATATATATACATGTAATTAGATATATATATAAATATATATAAGTACAGAAATTGATAATTAATAGCGAATCGATTTAAAGATGGCTGGTGAAAAGAATGAAAATAATAATCAAATTGAAAAATTAATGGATGCTCCATTAGAGTTTGTTAAAGAAGGTAATCAATTTTTAAGCAAGTGTAAGAAACCAAATTTAAAGGATTACTTAAAGATTATCAGAGCAGTTGGTATTGGTTTTGTTGCAGTTGGTATTATTGGTTATGCTATTAAATTAATTCACATTCCTATTAGATACGTTATTGTTTAATGATCAAGAGATGAATTTACTCGAAACCTATTAGATCGTGCCCTTTACAGAATTGTTTGAGACGAATAAAAGAAATTTTTTTTTTTACATTTTAGCATTAGATTATATATATATATATATTTTTTTTCTCTCTCGATATAAAATTTATTTTAGCGTTGACACGAGCTATATTTTTTTATTTTACATATGTTTATATAATTATATATAATGTATTTTATCTTTGCATTTGCATTTGCTTGAGAAATACCTTAACAGTAAACGTTGTTGTTGTTTGTTCACTGGTATTGCAATTGGCACTCACCGTTGCATTCTTGAAACGTCGTTCTTTCATTCCGTAAGCAGAATTGTGGTGTGGTGTGAGCCAAACGAACCAGCGAACCGTGCACCGCGAGCTGCTTTGCTGCACAGAAAAAAATTGCTGGCACAAGCGCCGCGCCGCGCCGCGCCGCACCGCACAGCACAGCACAGCAGAGCAAAGCATGGTGACAGACACACAGAAACACAGAAACACAGAAAGTTTCACAACGTCAACTTTAATTGTTTTCCTTGGTTTTGCTTTAGAATGTTTGTTTGTTTGTTTGTTTGGAATTGCTTGGCTTGGCTTGGCTTGGCTTGGTGTACAATGTCAAAGTTTCGAATTTGATTCATCTCACACTCTTCAAAAAAAAAAAAAAAGATGTTAACTTCTATTTGTATACTTATACAGACCCTGTTTCTGCACTGAACTTTACTCAATACTGCTGTCAATACTTGTTAATCTTGGGAAAAGGAAAAAAATCAAATAAATAAATAAATAAATAATTGTTTTGTTTTTTTTCTAGAACTACCATCAATAGTAGTAATACCAATAACCGAAAAACATACAGTTACAACTTAATAATTTTATGACACTCCATGAACCAAATAATAATTCAGTAGACTCGCATGAGATGGCTATCTCGGAACATTCGTCAACTTCCCCAGATTTCTCTTCATCTGTTCGTACAACACTCTATCCTCATATACATACAAAAAGAGCAAGGAAACTCTCTTGTACAATGAAAAATTTACATCATAGCAGTTCAATAGATTGTTACGATTCAAAATATCCAATAATGAGCAAAAAAACATTATTAAAGGATAAAAAAACAAAATTAACTGCATTTCAATTACAAAGACAAAAAATGCAAAAATCTTTTGAATTTTCAAATGGTGAAAAATTCACTCCAAGAAATATAATAGTAAACTCTTTTAAATACGATGAACAATTGCACGATAATAATGATATACCGAATCACTCAACAGGAAATACTTCACCTGTTACTCAAGAAAATTCACCTGCTTTTTCTAAACAAAGTATAGATACTCCAAACAGTACCATCAATTCAATAAAAAATTATAACATCGAACCTGTAGATATTAAAAGTTTATCTAGTAAAGATAATTTTACAAGGCCAATTATTTTGAATAATCTAACTAAAGAAAAACTTATCACAAATGATACCATTTCTTTAAAAGAAAAAAAAAAATTTGATAAAAATAATACTTCATTAAATAGTCCAGTAATTATTTCATCAAATTCAAAAAAATGTAATCTACATGAAAAAAAAAATTGTAAATGTAAATTGAAAAAAATTACAGATAAATCACCAAATAATCACTCAATATCATCAAAATACTCATCATATGATGAAAAGACTAAATTTAGTTCATTATTTAAAAAAATTTTACCTTCAATTTCATTTTCAACAGTAAATAATGAACCACCATTAGATAATTATAATAAATTTAATAAAAAGAAAAAAAATAATTTAATTAATAATAATTCACTTTCTAAAATAAATAATATTTCATTAAAACTTGAAGAAATTGATAAAATTGATGTATCTTTAATGGATACAGATTCAATCTTTAATAATTTACTATTAGAATTAAATGACAACAATAATAATAATAACGAATCATTAAATTTAATTAATTTAACTTCTGAAATTTTATCAAAAGAAAAAAATGATGACATGAAAAAAAATAACAATAATGATAATGGAAATGATATGGATGTTAAAACATGGATTGATTATGATCTCATTAATGAATTTAATAATTTAGGTGGTTTAATTTTAAATAAATTAGATGATAATAAGGAAATTATACCAAAAAGATCAAATAAGAGACCAATAATGAAAACAAAAGAAATTGCCATAAATTTTTATAATTCAAAAAATTCTGAAAATAATTTATTAAAAAGATTAAATAATGATTGGGAAAAAATTAATTTTAATTCAAAACCATCTTTAAAAAATGATTCAAAAAATCATAAAGTTAGATTTTCAAATCAAATTTATTTAAATAATACTTGGTCATCAATTGATTATCAAAGAAAAGATATAAATTTTGATAAAAAATTGTTTATATTAATGAAAAATAATTTTGAAATTTTTGAAAAAATTAAAAATGAAATTAACGAATATAAAAAAAATGAAATGATTGTTCATAAAGATATGATTGAATTTACTCAATATTTTTACTGATTCAACGTATTTATATATATATATATATATATTTATGTATATATTTATATTTATTTACTTACTTATTTCAATAAACAAAAAGTGCATTTTTACAAAAAAATAAAGAAAAAAATTGTTCCCGTTTGAAAACAAAGAAAGAAAAAAAAAAAAGATTAGAGAACTATTCAAATATGAAAATAATTTAATGAAATAAATAAATAATATATTAGCAAAAAAGAAGAAGAAGGAAAAAACATGGAGCATGTATCAAATTTTTACAACACTATATTAAAATCATCACATCCAATTACATTAACGATACATTTAACTGGTAAAGTTTTACCAATCCTTTTTTATATTTTTGGATCATTATTTACAGGCTTTACATTACAATTTATAATAATTATATTATTATTATCATTTGATTTTTATTTAACTAAAAATATTAGTGGTAGAAAATTAATTCAATTACGTTGGTGGTATAATTCATCAATAACGAGAAAATCAATTTTTTCATTTGAATCATTTAAACAATATAATAATGAATATACTATTAATCCAATTGATTCCAAATTATTTTGGTGGTCAATGTATTTAACGACGTTAGTTTGGATAATTTTTGGTATTTTATGTTTATTAAAATTTAAATTTTTTTATTTATTAATTGTTTTATTAGCAATTTTATTAAATTTTTGGAATACGTATGGATTTAGATGTTGTGATAAATGGAATCCAAATGATAATGAAAATTTAAATGTGAATGAAACTTCCTCTTGGTTTCAATTACCAAATTTTAATAATTTTGAAAATTTAACAAGATTTGTAAGAGTTCAATCATTTTTTCAAAGAGGAACAAATTAATTAATTAATTAAAATTAATTTATTTAATAAATTTTCTATGTTACAAATATAGATATATAAATGAAAATACTAATTTATTTTTATCTTCTTTTATAAATACATGGTTTTAATAACCATTTACCTTCAGCAATTTTAATTCTTTTTTTCTCTAATTCTTCTTTTTCAGTTTCAACTTCAATAAATTTTTGTTTTCTTTCTAATTTTGCTTTTCTTTCTTGAATAATATCATTTGAAGGTTTAAAAAATTCGAATCTAGTAAACATTTTATTTGAATCATCAGTTTTCTTATGGAAAAATCCTAATAATTTTAAAGCATTAACAAATTCATCACCTTTACCATCACTAAATCTTGATTTAATTTCAGATATCCATAATTCACCTCTTGGAGCTAAAATTCTATAAGCTTCTTTAATAAAATCTAAGAAATTAGTTCCCATTAAAGCTAAACAAAATATGACAATTGAACAACTATTTTCTTTTAATGGAACGTTACGAATATCAGCTACAGTAATTCTATCATTAATTTTTTTTAAATCAAAACTATGAACAATACAAATTTTTTGTTTTTGTTTTTGTTTTTGTTTTTTTTGTTTTTTATTAAAAAAATTATTAATCTTTAATGATAAGATTGCTTCTCCACAACCCATATCTGATATTACAATTTGTTTTTTACCATTTTTATTAATGATACCAGGTAATCCACCAGGGGCATTAATTGGTTTCTTTGATCGTAAAGAAATTTCATTAATGAAAACGTCTACAGGATTTTCTGGCCAAGATTGAACTTGTGATCTAAAACCTTGATGATATTCATCAAATAATTCAGGTTGTTTTTCAATTAAATTTAATGCATCATTTGATGAAATTGTATATAATTTTTCATTAATCCATCTAAATCTTGAACCAGTTAATTTTGCTAACATTTTTTCTTGTAATGGAGTTAATTTTTTAGTTATTAATTTTTCAGGTTTTTCAATTTTATTATTTGTTTTTGTATCATTATTAATTTTTTTTTTTTTTTCGTCTTCTTCTTTTTCATCTTCTTCTTTTTCATCTTCTTCATAATCTGTATCTGATTCAATTGTTGGTTTAACATAATTTTTTAAAAGTTGTTTTCTTTCATTTTTTTTTTTAATTTTTTTTTCCTTTTTTTTCGTATCTTTATAAGCAATTTTATCAGTCTTTAAATTCCAACCTTCAACTTTAAATAATTCCATATTATATGATATATCCACTAATTTTTTGTTTGTTTGTTTGTTATGGTTATTAAATTTAAATATATAAAATGAAAAATTTTATATATTCAAATTTTTTTTTCATTTTTTTTTTTTTTTTTCAAATTTCATTGTATTGTCACGTGATGATTAAAGATAAATAAAATGAATTAATAAAATTAAATTATTATTTTTAATTTCTAACCACCAATTTTTAATCTTGTTATCATTTTTTTGTAAAAAAAAATTTAATGATAATTTTAATATATCAATAATTGTTGATAATTTAAAATTTAAAGACTTGTTAATATTATTAATGTTAATTTTACCAATGAAACAATTTAATTTAATAAATAATAATAATTTTTTGTTAATATAATTAAATAATTTTTTTAATGGTAAAATATTAATATTAAAATTTTTTAAATGATTTATATTTTTAATAGTAGTTGTATTACATGTATTGTTATTATTATTTAAATTGATTAAATTTAAATTAATTAAATTTTCAATTAAATTAGTAAATTCGATAAATTTTAATGATTCTAATGAATTATTATTATTATTATTATTTGAAGATAAGAATAATAAATTTTTTTGTTGAAATTTAAAATTAATAATTGAAGTAATTAAAAAATTAATTTCATTTAAATTAAATAAGACGAATAAATTTAAATTTGAATTTGAATTTGAATTTGAATTTAATATTAAAAATTTGATAAAATTTAATTTTAATTTTTTTTCATTAATTAATGGGATTGGAATATTATTGTTTGTATTTTTATTTATATTGTTATCAATAATTTGGATATTATTATTATTAATGTTATTAGTTTGTGAAATAGTGTAAGGAGAAATAATTTGTAAATTTTCATTAATTAGATTTGATTGTAAATTTTCAATATAAGTTAAATTATTATTATTGTTATTGATATTATTATTGATATTTTTATTTTGTATTAACCAATTATTATTTAAATAATAATTTAAATCAATGATTGAATTATTCCAAAATTTAATTTGATTAATTAAATTTAAATTATAATCTAAAATTTTTAAAATGATTAATTCAATTTCTATGTTATTAGTATTATTATTATTAAATTTAATAAAATTAATTTTACAAAATAATTTAATGTTAAAGATTTTATTAATTGAAATATTTAAATTTTTAAATAAATTTAAATTTGATTTAATTTTAAAAGAAATTGAAATTGGATTTGAATTTTTGTTATAAAAATTTAAAAAATTTGAATTATCATCTAAATTAATATAGAGGTTTGATTTTTTATAATTAATTGAAATAATTTTACCAAAAATGATAAAATTTTTAATTGGGTTATTATTAATGAAAAAAAAATTAAAGATATTATTATGATAAGAATGGTAATGATTTAGTAAAACTGTTTTTGAATTTATGATTTGAATAATGATATTTTTAATTAAGATATTAATTGAATGTTTACCATTGAATAGATTATTAAATTTGAATAAATTTTCAATGTAAAAAATTTTATTATTTAATTTGTCATAATGAGTGATAACGTGGTAATATTGATCATTATAAAGATTCATGAGTGGAGGTGTGACATAGTGTAGTCAGTGCAGGAAGTATGAGTGTGTAGATAGCGGTACAAGTATGTGTATTTGTATTTGTATTTGTACAAGTACAAGTACAAGTACAAGTACAAGTATATGTACAAGTACAAGTAAGTATATTAAAATGTGTTTGAATTGAAACGAATTGAAATGTTTTGAAAAAATATCGGAGTCACGTGCCCAGTCACGTGGTGTCGCACTCACGTGACTGGATCCGGGTAACTGTGTGCGTTTAAGCGTTCGCGAAACAAAAACGAAACTGGAAACGAAATGGAAACAAAAACGCCCCTTTTTCAAGTCGACAAAAATTTTGCTGTATAAAAAAAACGTTGACATCATCAAAAACAAAAAATGTGTGTGTGACATCAAACAGAAAACACAAACCAAACCAAACCAAACCAAAGCAAAGCAAAGCAAATCAAATCAAGTTAAGAACATCTTTGAACCATGCAGACGAATGCAAACAACAACAACAACAACAACAGAAACAGAAACAACTCTGACACACTTTCACAAGATTTAAACAATTACTTGCTCTCCATTAATTCAACAACACAAAACAATCTATTGTCAGACTTAAATTTACAACATTCAAATTCATTTTCATTTGCAAATCAGCAACAACTCCTGAATAACAATAATAATAATAATAATAACACAAATAGTGATATCACAGGTAATAACAACAACAACTACCAAATGTATAATAACTTAAATAATAATAACATTCTTAATCACCATCACATATCTAATAACAACAACAATAACAATAACCATATCATTACAGATTCAGTATCGCCACTATCAACAACAACAACAATAACAACAAATAATAATAATAATAATAATCAAATTATAGACTCAATACCCTCAAATTCAAAAATTATAAATACTAATAATCCTAACAGTAATCAAAAAATTTTACAATCTTCAACTATAACTCCAACTTCTTCATCATCAATAACACAACCAACAACACTAACAAAATCAAATAATAATAATCCTAACTTTAACGATTTTGATTTTCGTAACATTAATTCAACAAATAAACAATTATACCTTTCAACTTTAAATAATAACATTAATAATCCTCATCTAATTAATAATGATCCGTCAATTCAAGAATCGTTATCTCCTTTCTTTCAACCTTTTGGTATAGACGTATCTCATTTACCAATGACAAACCCACCCATATTTCAAAGTTCTTTACCTATTTATGATGAACAACCAATTCGTAGAAGACGTATTTCAATTTCAAATGGTCAAATTAGTCAATTAAATGATGATATTGAAACTGTTGAAAATTTATATAATACTCAACCACCACCTTTACCAAAATATTTTAATAATAATAATAATAATAATAACATTAATACAAATACTAACAATAATAAATTAAATACTTTATTACAACAAAATGATTTTATAAATAATAATAATATTAGTAATAATAATACCAATAATAATAATAGTAATACCAATAATAATAATATTAATAATACCACTACTAATAATAATGCTAATAATAATACTTTACCTAAACAAATAAATCTTTTATCATCTTCTTCATCATCATCATCGTCATCATCTAATAATAATAATAATAATAATAATAATAATAATGCATTACCTGGTACAACAGCTTGGAAAAGAGAAAGATTATTAGAAAGAAATAGAATTGCTGCTTCAAAATGTAGACAACGTAAAAAAATTGCTCAATTACAATTACAAAAAGATTTTAATAATATTAAAAATGAAAATATAATTTTGAAAAAAAAATTAATTTATTACGAAAAATTAATTTTAAAATTTAAAAAATTTACAAAATCAAATTTTAATAATAATAATAATAATAATAATAATAATAATAATGATAATAATAATAATACTTTAAAAATTATTCAAGAAATGTTAATGATTGATGAAGATATTCATGAAGTTAATGATTTTGGTAAAATAATTAAAATTAAAAATGAAATTAATAATGAAAATGAAAATGAAATTATTAAAAATTAATTTTAAAAAAAAAAATATTATATTTATATATATATATATATATTAATTGTAATTATAATTATAATGTTAAAAAAAAAAAATAATAATAATAATTTTTGTTTTATTTATATTTATATTTTAAAATATATTTATTATTCATACTTATTAAATTTCATTCATACAAATTAATAGTAAAAAATTATATTAAATATTAAAATTACCTAATTGGTTCAAACCAATTATGTCCCATCGCTTCCCTTGCCGTTAATCTTTCTTGATGATCATACCTTAATAAATTATCAATTAAATCAATAATTTCTTCATTCCCACTTAAATGTTTATTGGATTCATTAATAAATCTATACCATGGTCTTCTAATATATTGATCCATATCATGAAATTCTTTTGGTAAAATTATTTCATATTTATTCAAATATTTTTCAAAATTTTCACTACCTAATACTCTAACAATTTTAACTAATTGATCTGTATTACTATTACCATGAAAAAATGGTTCTTTTTGAAAAATCATTGAAGCTAACATTGTACCAAATGACCACATATCAAGTGAATAATCATACATTCTATAATCAACTAATAATTCTGGACTCTTAAAAAATCTAGATGCAACACGAACATTATATTCCATATTACAATGATAAAATTCAGCTAAACCCCAATCAATTAATCTTAATTTTCTTTCCTTATGATCAATCATAACATTATGTGGTTTAACATCACGATGCATTATCCCCATTGAATGACAATAATCTAATGCTTTTAATAATTCAAACATATAATATCTAATATCATAATCAGTTAATTTAGGATATAAAATTCTAAAATCAATATTATTAACGTATTCAAATATTAATGCAGGTGTCTTAGATATTGGATCTTTTATTATATCAATTAATTCAATTATATTTTCTTTACCATTATGTGGTAAATCATAAATAAAATCTCTTTTAAATTTTAAAACACTTTCTTTCTTATTACTATAATAATTATCAATTTTAAAAAAATTTAAATCATTATTATTATTATTATTTGATAAATTTAATAAAATTTTAATTTCCCTTTTAATTTTTTTCTTTTTAACAGGTTTTAATAATTTTATAACAATTTTACTACCACTTTTCAATTGAATACCTTGAAATACTTCAGAATATTTACCACGACCAACTTTAGTTTCAACCTCATAATCTTTATTATTCGTCGACCATTCAATGTTCGTATTTTCATAATCCCAATAATCTTTATCTTTTGTCTTGTTCACATTCGTATAAACTCTTGATTCCGACCATATTCTACTAGTCATTGCGTGAGTAGTTAGTTTATCTATTTTCTTTTCTTTTCTTTTCTTTTTTCTTCTTCAAATATATATATATATATATATATATATAATTATTATATTTGTAAATCAATCCTAATATGTCAATTTCTTTTTCTCATGTGTTTTTTTTTTCGTTGTTGTAATTTTTCATCTCATCATGCATGATCAAAAATTTTTTTTTTTTTTTCAACTTTTGTAAGGTCGGTTCGTGCGCAAAGTGGCGAATGATGTTGAAAGAGATTACAAACCAATATCTACAAAAGATATAGTACTAATTGTAATTAAACAATCCTTCGATAATATTCTTGAGCTTGTCAAGAACTTTATAATATACAAGACAAGCATAAACCTAGTTTATATTTAACGTCCAGGAAAGCTTAGTGAAAAATGTTTTACCAAGAAGGTTACCCGCGCGTAGTTATCCTAGATCGATAAAATACGACACCTTCACATATTTATCACACAGTACGACGTTATTTATACACATACACACGTTTATAAATTTTGTAAACCTTTAATAATTGCTTCATGTTTCTCATTATTTGAATTATTAATTAAAGTTTGATTGTTTTTGGTTTGATGAAAGATATCTCTTGTCTTTTCAAAATAAACAGTCTCCAATAAATTTCTCATTTGTGATTCAATGTCTTCAATCAATCCACCTAAATTGGTCACATGAGAAATTAATCTTTGTTCATCATTATTATTATTTGCAATCTTTAAATTTTTTTCAATTTGTCTTGTTAAATTACCTGATAATTTTAATTCTTTATCTTCATTATTTTCTAATTGTAAAATAATCGTTGTGGTAATCTTATAATTAAATTCATTATCGTTTAATTTATTAACTTCTAAAACATGAATTGAATCCCATTCACTTAAACTTTTATCATTCTTCTTAAATAAAATTACACCAGCAAAATTTCCTGAATCAATAAAATCAATATCTTCATCTAAATCCCATAAATAAACACTCGAAATACCACCTTCATAATATAAATCTCTATAAACATCAAAGGAATCATTACAAAGAATTTCTAATTCTCTCAATAAATCAGATGGGAATGGACTTTCCATTAAATCATTTTCATTCAATTTTGGGAAATAATTATTTGACCACGGTGATCTAAAAGAATCCATATCTCTATTATAATCACAACATAAATATTCTCTATTAGATTCAATTGAATCAATTTGAACTGCTAATGGTAAATCGATCGACGATAATAAATCTTCAGCTAATTTTGGTTCTAATTTAATAATGTTTTGTAAATTTTTTTTAATCTTGGTTGGATTTAAACGACGTAATAAATCTAATGCTGCATCATATTTAATATCTTCATCTGACATTTTTTTTTATTTGTTTTTTTTTTTGTTCTTTTCCTTTTTTTAAATTAGTTGATTTATATATGTTGTTTGTTCTCCTTTAATTTTTTTTTTTTTTTGTTTTTGTTTTCAATTGTATATTTTTTCATTTTTTCCTGTTTAAAGCAAAAAATAGACATTTATAAATACATACATATTTATCTAATTCTATAATAATGCAATCAATTATTTAATAAATTAAGTTATTTATTCTGATAATATATACATTAAATAAAAACCTAAAGATATGAACAATAATTGAAGTAGCCAACTTAATAATTTTTCAAAATTTGTCTTTTCTTGTTGAGAATTTTCTGATTCATTTCTTAAAAATTCAGGTAAAAGATTTACAGAACAAATATAAATCATACCACCTGCACTAAATGGTAATAATAAATCATTAAAATTAAAAGTATTACTATGATTATTACTAATGACATTCTCATTAATTAAACAACTTAATATAGTTCCAATAATTGAACCAATTAATGACCATAAAACATTTTTTTTAAAAAAATTAAATTTATTATTCGAGTTATTATTATTTGAAAAAACTATAATATAATCACTTAACTGGTGTGGAAATTCATGAAATAAAAATGCTATCATTGTGATTATTCCTATAGTATTAGATTTATAAAATGATGTAGTGACGGTAATACCATCAGTGAAATTATGAATTAAAGAAGTAATAATAGTTAAATAAATTGAAGCATGCAGTGAATCCTCATCCTTTTCAGGATTCTGTTTTTCATCGGAAACATGAGAATGAGAATGAGAATGTGAATGTGAATGTGAATGAGAATGATTTGATAATGTGAAAATATTCACTAATTTATCAATTGTTAAGAATGATATCAAACCTAAAAATATACCTAAACCTAAATAATTTGGATTTGATTCAGGTATTAAATGTAAAAAAATTTCACCTAATAAAGTACCTAAAGCAAAAGATAATAAAATATCTAATTTAATAGAATTGGTGTTTTTATTTTTAGAAGATGATAATGGTAGGATACAGATGATGAAGAATGGTAATAACTGAATAATTAAAGCCGCTATCAAAGCATTATAATGCGATTCAAACAAAAATACATTATTCTTTAAAAAATGAGTGATCATTACAGCGTATTTCGAGTTTAGTGATTGTGAAACGTTGTGATGATCATTATTATGATCATGGTCGGCGTGATGCCCATGAGCCAGTACGAGAGTGGCGCCAGTCAAACACATAGCAGCAATCGTTCGATACTTGAATAGTGGAGGCATGGTGCACTGGCATATGGATGGTATCTACGTTCATTTCACCTATAGCTGTAGTTTTCAATACAACATGGTAGTATCAAAATATTTTCATATTGTAAAATTGAACTGACTGGAAAAAACATAACAGTGTGGTGCACACGCCGCGGGTTACCCGCCATTGCATCGCTCAGAAATTTGGAAAAAATCGCGCTGTTTGTAAAGCAAGAAAATTGATTGCCGTTCAACATTTTCTCCCTAATTTTAAAGCAAACAGTTTGGTTCACTGCAATATTTAATAAAGTGGTTTCATTTAATTTAATACAGAAATATAGTTTCTAAATTGAAAGTTCACATCAATAATCTTCATTAGTAACTGCCATTTATCTCTTCCCTTTTTTTAATAGCACTTTTATTGCTACTGTTTTTGTTCAATCTATAAACAGTAGGATCCATTATAAACTTGTTCATATTTGATTTTATTTTCCCCCATCTTTATAGGAAAGAATAAAAAAAAAAAAAAAAAGATAATGCCTTTAACTCCAGAATTTCAAACCGAATTAGATTTATTTCAAAACAAAGTACAACAAGAAAATCCTTCAGATTTCTTACAATTTTCTGCAAACTACTTTAATAAAAGATTGGAATTACAAAGAAATTTCATTAAAAATCAAGAAAATTTGGCTAAATCAAAAGGAATAATCCTATTCCCAATTTCAAATAACAGAAATGATTCTATATCAGCCGGTAATGCAATCTCTTTAACAAATTTGAAATCTTTAAATAATAGTAATAATAACAATAGTAGCAATGCTAATTCAAGATCAAGAACTCCAATCGATTCTAATAATATAACTCGTTCAAATTCAAATGTTATGTTTAAATCTCCTTTCATTGATAATGATCCTCACTCGATTAATCCAAAAGAACCACATTCTCCTTTCCATAAAAATATAATCGAATCTTCACCATCTGTATCATCATCCACTAGTAATCTATTTAAAGGATCTTTCAACTTAAATGATTCTTCATCAAATAATAATAATAATGACAATGATATTCAAGAACCAGACAGAAAAAAAAATAAATCTCCATCTTCTCCTTCCATTGATCCGAGTATTGGTTTATCACCATCATCATCAAATGTTAAAAAAAATATTCATGAACAACCTATTGCATTACCAAAATTTTTTAATGCTGAAAGACGTACTTCAGTTAGTGGTGAAACAATAAATCCTGATAATTTTGATAATTGGACTCCAGATCATTATAATGAAAAAAATTCTGATCAATTAAAAAGACTAGATAAATCAATTAGTAAAAATTTTCTTTTCAATAAATTAGATTCTGATAATAAAAAATTAGTCATCAATTGTCTTGAAGAAAAAAAAATTAAAAAAGATACAATTATTATTAAACAAGGTGATGAAGGTGATTATTTTTATATTGTTGAAAATGGTATTGTTGAATTTTACGTTAATAATCAAAGAGTCAATACTTCAGGTCCAGGTTCGAGTTTTGGTGAGTTAGCTTTAATGTACAATAATCCAAGAGCCGCAACAGTCATTGCTCAAACTGATTGTATACTTTGGTCATTAGATAGATTAACTTTTAGAAAAATTTTACTAGGTAATTCTTTCAAGAAAAGATTGATGTACGATGATTTATTAAAGAGTATACCTGTTTTAAAATCTTTAACAACTTACGATCGTGCCAAATTAGCTGATGCTTTAGATACAAAAATTTATGAACCAAATAGTGTTATTATTAAAGAAGGTGATATCGGTGAAAACTTTTATTTAATTGAATATGGTGAATGTAAAGTGACTAAAAGCGGTAAAGGTTTATTAACGACTTTAAGTAAAGGTAATTACTTTGGTGAAATTGCTTTAATTAATGATTTACCACGTCAAGCAACTGTAACTTCAACGAAGAGAACTAAAGTTGCAACTTTAGGTAAGAGTGGTTTCCAAAGATTATTAGGTCCTGTAGTCGATGTATTAAAATTAAATGATCCACGTAAAGAAGAACAAAAAGAAAAAGAAGAAGTTCAAATTAAAATATGATTAGATAATAACAGATCATCATTGCTATTATTATTTAACTCTTTTTTATTTTATTCTTCTTTTTTTTTAATATATTATATCTCTTTTTCTTTTTTTATATTATATATTATATATATTTGTTTTACATAACATTCTCAATTTTGTAATAAATAAATAAAAAAAAAAATTATTTTTACCATAAACAAACCATATTAATTGATGTATTTGTAGCAAAATAAAAATTCGAAATTCGAAATTCGAAATTCGAAATTTGATGCCTCGGCGGCTATTTACGACACCCCCCTTGAACTGATACTTTAATCATAAGTCATTTCTAAACAGATGTTTTTTTTTGTTTTTTTTTAATTTAAAAAAGTATTAGAATATCAGATTTTAAATATTCCCATTCAACAAATTCAATAAGAGAAAATTTTTTCTCGTTTTATCAACATTGTATTTCTTTGTGTTTGTTTGTTTGTTTGTTTGTTTGTTTTTCTTTATCTATATCCCTTTTTCCCCAATTCGAAATTTAACGAATTTAAAATTAATACATTTCAATAAATGAGAAAAACTTACCCATTACAAAAAAATAATCTTATGAAAATGTTATAAATCACTGAGATTATTGACATTAACTAAATAATTAAAATTTTTGTATATTTAAACATAAATAATAAAAAAATTATTTTTCCCGAAAAAAAAAAGAACAAACTTCTCTCTTTTATTCCCTTTTTTCTTCTTTTTTTTTGATAGATAATTACAATAAAACATGTCCAAAAAATTTATTGAATTAATTATACCAAGTAATTCGATCGAATCACAATTATCAAATAATTATAAAATTGACAAAATTGTTATTACAGGTGAATTTGATAATTGGAATTTTATTAATTCAAAATTCATTCTGATTAAAGATTTTGATAAAAATATTTATAAAATTAATATACCTGTCATCGATGGTAAAAAAAAAATAAATTTTAAATTTTTAATTAATGATTGTAAATGGATTACAATTGATTTTTTTAAAAGTGTCCGCGATAATTCAGGTTTTATTAATAATATAATAAATTATAACGACTATACAACTAAATTAATTAGCAAAGATAATTTAACTTTTTCACCAAATTTAAATTATATTTTAAATAATGATTATATTAATATTTCTTCCTTTAGTGAACTAAGTAGTACAGAAGAAATTGATCTTGAAAATGAATTACAAGAAGAAGAAAGTTTTAAAGAAAAGATGGAAGAACATGATCAAGAAACTGTTAATTTAGATGATACCATTCAATATGAAATACCATTTGATACTGGAAAATCAAATAACAATAGAATTAACATCGATGATGGTAATAACAACAATAATAATAACAACAATTTTAGAGAACCTTTGCTGGGACTTCTTTCAATAACAAATAGAGTTAGAACATATTGGAATAAATAGCTTATATATTTAGTTCCTTTTTTTTGGTTGCTATAAAGAAGAAAAAAAAAAAAAGAATAATTAATTTTAGTCTTTAAATTTGCTAATTTAGAAATTTGCGTACACATATAATTATTTCATTTGACAAGAACTTATCATAATCTTAGCTGGTTTTTTTTTTTTGATGAAACAAGATATAAATGTCACAATAAAAATTATTTAATAACCAATTTTATATACATAAAATTAAGTAAACGATTTAAAACTATTTTTTTTTTTTGCTTTTCTTTTCTTTAATAGTACGACATTTTTACTTTTACTGTCACAATCGGAAACATCGAAATTGTTTGCATCGCGCGGTTTTACACCTTTTTTTTTTTATTCTTCAATAAACGAAAATTAATTATATTTAATGAATAATCACAAGTAAAGAAACAAATTGTTTGACGTTACCAAATTTATCTTTAAAAACTCACTTTTCACTTAACGATACTTATCAAATTTAATATGTCTGTTTTTTCTAAAATACTTACTTTCATTTCTATCATTTCTATATTACATGCAGGCTTTTCAAGTTATGAATTTCATCAATTATCAAAAAATATAACAGATAACAATTTACAAATCGATTTATTAAAATTACCAGTAGATATTAAATTTGAAGCAATTTCTGGATTAGTTTTATTTATATTTGCAACATTTCTATCATTCGAAAAAATTCAATTTTTCTCATTAAGAAAAGGTGATAATAACGATGCATTATTATCACAAGGTCAATATTTAAGAAATATTGCATTAAATAAAGCCACTGATGTTGACAATTTAATAAATAGTGACCCAACTGGTGAAATTTCTTATACCCCAAATATGCTTAACATTCACGAAAAGAGAAGAGAAGTTAAACAATGGTTAGTAAAACAGAGTTAATAAAAATTTTTAACGGATCACTGCACCCTTTATGTAAACGACAATTTATTCATAATTTAAAGTCTTATATATATTTACATACAGATATATGTATAAGTACCACATTATTGAAAGAAAAAAAACAACAAATAAATAAATAAAAAATTAAAATAATTTATTCCCTCATAATTTGTACTTTTCCTTTTTTCCCATTTTTTTTTTTTTTAATCTTCAATTTGATAAAATGGGTTACTTTTATTGTTTAAATCACCATTGTTACTGACATCAAGCCCTTCTCGTTCATAATATTCTTGATTACCAGCACCATTAACCAAGATATTAGGTTTTTGAATATTAATATCACGAGTTTCTTGCGTATCTATTGCTTCCAAATTTCTCACTATTGAATCTTGTTCATTATTAATTGATTCATTTTCTTGCAGATCTTTCATATTAGCGTTAAAAGCATTATGTCTTTTCGGGATTATATTTTGACCTGATCTGAAATCAAGAAATGAATTTTCTTTTTTGATATTTGTTCTCTCATGCCTTGAAACAAAATTTCGGTTAAACGATGGAGACATGTTGTTCATAGATATTTTTCCATTATATAATTGTTGTTCTTCATCTTTCTTTTTATTTCTTTCTAATTCTCTTAATTTCGATGATTTCAGCCTTTCTTGAAATTTTCTTGCTTGCAAAGTTTTAATTAAATCCTCTATTTCATCATCATTTAATGTTATTTTTGTGGCAGGCCTTCTCAGCATTTTTCTTTCCCAAAATAGTAAATAAAATGTTATACATTCAATATATGCAATTTTTTATTAATATATTTACAATAAACTAATTTCATTTTGCAACTTCTTTAAACAAGATTATAAAAGCTCACATGTACGGAAGTACCACAGAAAAAAAAAAAAAAAAAAAAAAAAGACCAAAAACATATTACCGGGTAACTTACAAATTTTAAAGACAAATTAATGTTTTATATCATAATTGGTATAAATTTTATATCTATTCGACTTTTTTTTACTTTTAGAGCTTACCATTATTTATAGAAAAAGAAATTCAACAAGATTTGCAACGTTTGCAATCTTATCAATACAATTAACTGTCTTAGTACTTCCAACAAAAAAAAGGACAGAAATTGAAAAACCGCTACATGAAACATAGGTTGTCCTTAGTTTTTGGAATTTGAACTGAGAACTAGTATGAAAATTAAAAAATCATTTCTTGTCTTTCTCCCTTCTTTTTTATATATTTAATGTGAAATTAATTTAACGTTTTTCATTACAAAATATATTTTGAAAAAAAACTAAAAAGTTAACATTTTATTGGTCTGACAAAAAAAACATATAAGTCCTAAAAGAAATATCACTTTTAAAAGACAGTGTTTTTACCACTTAAACGTTAGAAATTAATCTAGTTTTATTAAGGATAAAATTTGGAACTCAATGGTATAACATTAATGGTCATAGGTCAAAAATCAAGAAGTTACAAAGTTTTGAAAAATATAAATACCAGGTTATTGTATTAGTATCCTGCATAGAATTTGAAAAATTCCTTAATAATTATTTTATATAATTTTGCGCTTCCCATTTGTTATAATTCTCCTTCTGTGTACACCTTAGTGTACAATAATTTTTAATGTGAGAAAATGCTGACTTTTATAGCTAAATATAAAATATGAAACACTAATGAGAACGAACTAAATGCTTTAAAGTGTGAGAATCAATGGCCTTTTATACCCTTTGGAAGCATAAATGAGCTGATGGTTCTAGACTTGAATCCATCAGTCTCATGTGGACTTTCTTCAATATATGCCCTTTATTTCCTATTCCAGTAAGTCCCAACCATATCAGATAATACTCCAATCTCAAAGTCATACATCCTGCACGTCCAATCTATATAATCCGTACTCCATATATAGATGTATATTGATAAGGTTTGGCTTAGTGGAACTTCGGCTTAGCGGCACTCTAATAGATTTCAAGTCCGTGATTAGGAACCCTACACTACACAAATTTTGTGATATAGTAGACGTAATATCACTTATATATTTCTAACCCTAATTGACAAAGTTAGGGTTGGAATATCGATACGATTAAATACATTTGTATATAAGAACGGCTCACGCGAGCCAGTCCATAACTTATATACATGTTACATAATAAAAGAACTAAGCTATTTAATAACTACATCAGGACTATCATATTCAAGATTA
>JAJLYD010000277.1:0-21593 GCA_030571615.1 Jamesozyma hellenica
TTTAGAGCAGAAACAACAATTTATGATTATATTTAAAATTTAAAAACTCTATAATTATCAAGGAACATGAAAACGACCAAGTATTTCTGTGCTATTTGAAATATTATATCAATAAACGGTTTCACTTTTGTATTTTGGTCATACTC
Source organism: Jamesozyma hellenica (assembly GCA_030571615.1). Classification (NCBI taxonomy): domain Eukaryota; kingdom Fungi; phylum Ascomycota; class Saccharomycetes; order Saccharomycetales; family Saccharomycetaceae; genus Jamesozyma; species Jamesozyma hellenica. The sequence goes on from JAJLYD010000277.1 coordinate 147, forward strand.
GGAGTATTAAATTTATTTCGATGACTAGAATTACTTGCATTTGAAACATTTCCACTTATATTTTGATTTTGAATAACTCTAAGAACTCAGAATTATACATTTTATAGATAGGAATGGCATCCCAGGTTGTTTTCCACAACGCATGAAGACACTCATCTGGTCAAATTATAAAATAGTGTTATCGTATTATCATTTATTTGAATTTTTACTATTTATTTTATTATTTTTATTATTTGGAATGCCTGCACAATCTTCAGGCATATGACTATTAATTCAACTACGAAAGACAATATTTCTTATTTTGAATATTACTTATTAATACTGTATTGTTTTCATTTATTGATCAATAGTAATTTAATTTTCATTTGAAAAACATTTATTTTCCATTTTCTTTGGCAATTTTTTTTAAGTTTTCACTTAATGGCCATCCAGCATTTCAAGCATTTCTATAAAATAGGAAAATTTTAAAAGCAATTAAAATTGCTGGTTTTTGTAACTAGCGGTTTTTAGTTTATTGCTTCTATAGGTGAATGTTTCCAATTTCTTAAACAAAAAAAAAATGAAAACCACTTTTTAAAATATTACTTAAAAAATAAACTATCAATTCACAATAAATGAGAACCATTAAGAATGGCTTTATTACTGCTGCGATCACCGGTTTTATATTTGTTTGCTAACCGATGGTAATGAGTGAAAATATTTTGATCTTAATTATACACTCCTCTACTTACTGAATTTTTTTTATGTTTATACTTGACCGCAAACGTTGAAGATTATTTATAAACTGCACGTCGTGTTACCATTAAAAAATTTAATGATTTTACTGCGACTTACAAAGCTGATATAATTCTTGTAGCACGTCCTATGCTATCATTAGAAAATCTATCAAATACCAGCGAAGAACTTAATTTTTTACAATAACAAGGTTTCTTTCTTAAACCTTGTTAGCGTTGTAGTTTTTAAGCATCACTATTTTTACTTACAAGATTAATTTAGCTATCTTCACCTTATTTTTGTAGTCAAAATAAATTTTACAGGGAGCATTTCAAGAAATAATAATTTATTGGTTTTGAAAATAAATGATTGTTAATTACAAACTTTAAAGTAAAACAGAAAAATATAAAGGGCTATGCGTTTTATTATTAACTGATTTACAAATTCACATGAAAATCTTTTGAAAAAAAAAAATCTAGTTTTTTGCAATAGCTCCATTTTAATTATGAATGTTTATGTTTTTTTTTTTTTCTTTCAGAATAGCTAATGTAGGGAAATATATATCAAGAACAATAAAACATTATAAAAGAATAAAAATAATAACACCAAACTATGGATTTGTCATTTTCTCTGAGCGAAGGCTAAAGCTTTAAAGAAAAATTTAAATGTTCCCATTTACAATTTTAAATTTTTTCGAAAATATTTTCAAACCATTTGCAGATATATAAAATTAAAAAATATAAAAAAGTTTTGATATTTATTATTCAATAATCCCTATTTGGCCACTGTTGGGAAAACCTTATTCTGAAATATCTTTATGATAACACTTGAATTATATGGCTATAATTTAGGAGCCCGTTATAACACATATAAATGTTGCAACAATATTTCCATCTCATCATCCATTTATTTGTTGCAATTTTACTTTTTATAATTACTGTTTTATTATTATTTAATTTATATATAGACAGATATAAAAAAAATATAATACTTTTGAGAATCGTTGATAATAGAGTTGTTGTTTAACATTGTTTCAGGCAATATTCTGATTTTGTAAGTCCACACTTTCTCAACTACTGTACATCAATTTACATATATTGAATTATATTGGCTTTATATCCAGCATTAGTTTTTCCTCAAATCCTACCGTTTGGAATTTTTAAATCTTGAATCTAATATTTCCAAAGAACAAATGATTTTTTTTTTTATTTAGAGTTTAGCAAGATGATTTATACTGAAAGTATAAAGAGGCGTTTGGTACATAAATAAAGAAAAGAAGATGCAATGATGGTAAAATTAGAAAGCAGAACGTGAAATAAAACGTAGAAGCTGATGCTCAACTAGTGAAACACAGAAGGACGGTGACTAATGAGTTTTAAATCCCCTAAGATAATCGTTAGAGGGGTGTTTCAAAAGCCATATATAAGAATGAATCATAAATGGAAAATAATTCACAAAGCTTGTAACAGAATACCTTAGAAAATAACAACTACAATATACGTCCTTTCCATCTGATATCATCCCATCATGTTTTATCCTTCACATGAATTTTGAAAATATAATCTTTGTATTGTTGTTAATCATTCTTTAATGTTATTTGCTTGATCTGCACGATAAGCGTTTTATAGATAAGCGAAAACGAAATGGAAATAATAATTTTATCACAAGTTAAAGAACATGATTTGAAAAAATAAAACACACTTTTACAAAAAAGAAATCTTCATTCGCGACTGTTTTTTCATTGGTATGATTTATTTTTCAATATATTTTAGTATTATAAATGAAAACAATTTTAATTTTTGAAATTCTAATTAATACGTATGGTTGATGTTTTTTTTAACAAGCAGATTATTATTCATATAATTATATAATATAAAATCAATCATTATGTCACAGGTTAATATATATAAAGAGTCTCAAAGCAGTGAATTTTTGAATCAAATTGTTGGTAATTACCAGGCTGTCGATGTGATTGGTGATAAATTGGGCGGTCAAATAGTTGGATTTTCTGATGAATGGTTTGCGGAAGCAAGTAATCTAATCAAACCTAACAAACCTATTAGAGACGCAAGTAAATTTACTTTTACTGGTGCTTGGTATGATGGCTGGGAGACCAGAAGACATAACGAGATGGATTATGATTGGGTCATAATTAAAATGGGTGTTAATTCTGCTAGAATTGTTGGTTGTGAAATTGACACGTCATTTTTTAATGGGAATCATGCACCTTATATTTCCATCGATGCATTATATGATCCACATGTTAATTTAGATGAATCAATCATTGAAGAAACTGATTCACGTTGGGTAGAAGTTATTGAAAAAATTGAATGTGGCCCATCTCAAAGACATTTTTTCCTTAGAAAAAATGGTTACACGAAGGATAAATATAATTTTATTAAATTAAAAATGTATCCAGATGGAGGTATTGCAAGATTTAGATTATATGGTCAAGTGGCTCAAAATTTAACAAAGAATAATGAAAATATGGATCTTGCATATGTATGCAATGGTGCTGTTGTGGTTGCATACTCTGATCAACATTTTGGTAGTGCAGATAATTTAATCTTACCTGGTAGAGGACATGATATGTCTGATGGTTGGGAAACGAAAAGATCAAGAGAACCAGGACATGTTGATTGGGCTATTATTAAATTAACTCGTCAATCTGAATATATAGAAAAAATAATCATTGATACAGCACATTATAGAGGTAATTATCCTCAATATATTACCATTCATGGTATTAACAGCAATTCAAACGGTAAAATTGATCTTTTTTCGAACGATTGGATTGAATTAGTCGGGAAAGAAAAAACTGGTCCAGATAAGGAGCATATATATGATATCAGTAGATCAACAAAAATTACTCATATAAAATTGACAATCATTCCTGATGGAGGAGTTAAAAGAGTTAGAGTCTTAGGATATTAGTGCTAATTGATGTGATGTGCCGTTTAATAATATTTGTAAGTATTTGTACTTTAAATTAATTATAAAGAAACATAACAAACAGCTTTGGATTGACTTTTTAGTCTTGCGCTGTTTGTTCGAACTATAAAATTTTCTCAATCTGGAAATTTTACTGATAAGCTTTCTTGTACACTAACAAACAATTATATATATATATATATATATTGTGACTCAAGTAATATACAAAACAATTTATCTGCTATTTTAATGAAAAACTAAACGCTGTCGAATATAACAAAAAGCGTTATGAATATCATTGCGGAACCATTGACAATTGAGTCTTTCAAACCATTTGGTACTGTTATTAACCCTGACGAAGAAATAAACAATTACAGAATTCAAAATTTCAATGTTAGAAATGCAAATCAAGGAACTGCAATTAAAATATCAAAAATTTCCAATATTGAAAATTCTAGTAGCAAGTTGGTACCAAATTTCAATTTATTTCGTTGTTTTACACGCGTCAAATTAAGTCAAGAACCGGTTTCAATTAATCTAAATATATTAGAAAATCATCCTCAAAGCTCTCAAACATTTATTCCTGTTGGTATATCAAGTGAAGCAAACTCACATGTAGTAGTTGTTGCTTTGCCTGACACCAAAAAGCCATCGCAACCAGATTTTTCAACATTGAAGGCCTTTTTGTGTAGGGGAAACCAAGGTGTAACATATGGGAAAGGAATTTGGCATGCACCAATGATTGCAATATGCAACACACCGGAGACACAGTATGTCGATTTCGTGGTGCTTATTTATGAAGAACAAGACGATTTGAAACCGGAATTAGATTGTATTGAGTACGAAATCAAAGAGCCAACGGCAATAAAAATTATTCGTTGATTGCAAAAGCCATCCAATGAGCTTACAGACTAATAATTTGTATAAGATGATATATATATATTTATTTTGTATGGATGATAAACATTTATTGTGTTAATTTCCAAAGCTTTTGTTTTAGAGACGCAAAAATCTGCTTCGTGTTTGTTTTGCAGAAACTGCCAGATAAGCGTATCTTACACTTGTTATCGTTATCATTGCGCACGCAACGAATTATAAAGCAATGAATGAATGAATGAATGAATGAATGAATGAATCAACGAATCAATCAATCAATCAATGATAAGACCTTTTCAATATGGTCGTTTGCATTTTTGTTTGAAGAATGCCAGTATGGGTCCTTTAACTTGATGATGTATCAGTCCTGCTACAAAGATTGCATTCAAGAACTCATGATTAGTTCACAGTTGTAGTGTTCGCTGCATCTGGTCATTGCGATTGGCATATATAAACAAAAAACAATTCTTATCAATTCAAAGTTTGGTATATGGTTTCTTGTTTGCAATCAATCTACTTAAAAAGTTTGTTTTTAAATCATAATATAATTTTGGAAGAAAAAATCTAACAATTATTATTTATTCGTAATGGTCAAAAAAAATTTGGAAAACGTTCAATTATTTGTTAATATCGATGACAAGCCCCAATTCGAACCATCAAAGACAACAGTCGCAGATATATTAACGAAAGATGCTTTGGAATTTGTAGTCTTACTACACAGAACATTTAATAAAACTCGTAAACAATTATTACAAAATAGGATTGATCAACAAAAAAATTTAGATTCTGGTAATTTTAAATTTAATTTTCTACCAGAAACTAACATTATTAGAGATGATCCAACTTGGAAAGGTCCAACCTTAGCTCCGGGTTTAATAGATAGATCAACTGAGATTACTGGACCACCTTTAAGAAATATGTTAGTTAATGCTTTAAATGCTGATGTTACTACTTATATGACTGATTTTGAAGATTCTTTATCACCAACTTGGGATAATATAATTTATGGTCAAGTAAATCTTTATGATGCTATTAGGGATCAAATCGATTTTAAGACTACTAAAAAAGAATATAAATTGAATGATAAATTTATTAAATTAGCAACAGTAATTGTAAGACCGAGAGGTTGGCATATGGAAGAAAAACATTTATATGTTGATGGCGAACCAATTAGTGCTTCAATTTTTGATTTTGGGTTATATTTTTATCATAACGCTCATAAATTAATTGAATTAGGTAAAGGTCCTTATTTTTATTTACCAAAAATGGAACATCATTTAGAAGCAAAACTATGGAATGATATATTTAACGTTGCACAAGATTATTTGTTTATTCAAAGAGGAACCATTAGAGCCACCGTATTGATTGAAACATTACCAGCATCTTTTCAAATGGAAGAAATCATTTATCAATTAAGAGATCATTCAAGTGGTTTAAATTGTGGTCGTTGGGACTATATCTTTTCAACAATTAAAAAATTAAGAAATTTACCACAACATGTTTTACCTGATAGAGATTTAGTAACTATGACTTCACCATTTATGGATGCTTATGTTAAAAGATTGATTAATACTTGTCATCGTAGAAATGTTCATGCAATGGGTGGTATGGCGGCTCAAATCCCTATTAAAAATGATCCAATTGCCAATGCTGCTGCAATGGATAAAGTTCGTAATGATAAAATAAGAGAATTAAACAATGGACATGATGGTTCATGGGTTGCTCATCCAGCTCTAGCTCCAATTTGTAATGAAGTCTTTAGTAATATGGGAACTAGAAATCAGATTCATTTTATTCCAGATGTTAACATTACTGCAAATGATTTATTAAATACCAATATTTCAAATGCAAGAATAACAACTGATGGTATTAGAATTAATTTAGATATTGGTTTACAATATATGGAGGCTTGGTTAAGAGGTTCTGGATGTGTTCCAATTAATAATTTGATGGAAGATGCTGCTACTGCAGAAGTTTCTCGTTGTCAATTATATCAATGGGTTAAACATAAAATTATTTTAAATGATACTAACGAACCAATTACACCAGAAATTACTACTAAAATTTTACAAGAACAAGTTGAACTATTATCTTCAAAAAGTCCACTTGGCGATAAAAATAAATTTGCATTAGCTGCAAAATATTTTTTGCCTGAAATTAGAGGTGATAAATTTAGTGATTTCTTAACCACACTTTTGTATGATGAAATTATCTCTAAGGATTCTAAAGTATTTGACTTAAATAAATTAAAATAATGTAATCGTTTTATTATATATACTAGTATTTATGACATTAATATACAACAAATTATTTTCTTTCTTCTTATCTTTTATCAAATGAGAAAAAAAAAAAATACAACAACCAAAAATTATATTATAAAAGGAGTGATGTATAAATTAACTTTTTCAGCAATGTACTGTTACTTTTATTAAAAATATACTGTTTGAATAGTATTATAGAATTACCGCACTTTTACAAAGACAACACAAATATAATCCCAAATATTAAATTTAAATGATTGATAAACCTAGATTTTTAATAGTAAATCCAAACAGTTCTGTAAGCATGACTAATGAAATCAAAAACAATGTAGAATTTTATTTGTCTCAAAAAAACACTAGTGCATTTGTAGACTATTATACCGGTCCAACAAACTCCCCTAAACAAATTTCTGATCTCGAAACAGGTATTCAAAGTATGAAAGCTTGTTTTCCAGAATTAACAGATAAATCTTCAAATTACTTCTACGAAAAATTTGATGGCATATTGATTGCATGTTTTTCTGATCATCCTTTAATGCATGCTTTACTTGAAGATTTAAATGCAAATAAAAGCAACACTGTTATTATTGGTTTATTAAATAGCAGCATAAATTATTGTTCTTTATTTTCTTCAAAAAAATTTTCAATAATAACTTCCAACAAAGAATGGGTTTCGATACTTGATAATTCTGTTGAATCTCTTTTGTTAACAGAGAGCGCTAAACAACAATGGAAAGGCACTGTATCTACTGATCTTCAAGTACTCGATTTACATAATGAAAAAAATTTTAATCGTATCGTGGAAAAGATTGAACAAAAAAATATTAACGAGTTGAATTCAGATTTAATCATTTTAGGCTGTGCAGGTTTTTCATCTATATATACGAAATTGCAAAATTATTTTCAAAAGAAATATAGAGTTTGTTTTGTCGACCCCGTTACATTGGGAATTGACACTTTGTTTTATCTTTTGAATAATATTTGAATTTTAAACTCAAGTGTGAAGAAAGATCGATGCCACGTAACATTTGAGATTTGCTTTTGTATTTGTAATCAATCCGTTTTAATAAAAAAGAATAAATTTACTATTGAAAAAATTAAATAGTATGTTGTTTTGTTTTCATTGTAAAAAGAACTATTAAACTACATAAAAATATTTAAAATAAAAAAGCAAAATATATAAAACCAAAACTAATTATCTTTTGTTTGTTATAAAATTTTTTTTTGATTTTTAACGTATTCGAAATCGTCAATGTCATCATCCAAAATAGGTTTACTGACTTCGATTTTCCATTCTTCTTCAAAATCTTCAACATCTGCCCAAATTTGAAACCATCCCTTATCTTTTAAAAAATTTTTAACAGGGACACCTTGAACGGGAAAGAAATAACATAATGTTGCATAAACTGCAGAACTAATTCCAAAACCAACTGGATAACCAAGGTAATATAGATGAACTGCACCTTTTGATACTTTGTGTTGACTTGCAACATCGTTTACAAAACCTGGTAAATTTGGGGCAATTCCACAAAAATATGCAATCAAAGCTCTCCAATTAATACCATAACGATTGTTATACATATAATATGATCCTTTTTGTGCCAAAAATAAATGCATCAATTTAATATAACCTCTTCTAATGACAAAATAATCGGTACAAATTACACCAGCAATACTTGAAAGGAAAATTGCATAAGCACTTAATGCACTGGTAAATTTATTTGATGATGCCATTAAATTCCATGGACAAATACATAAAGCCATTAATGCACAAAATAGAGAACCTCTTCTTATATTGATGTATCTTGGGAACAATGATGTCATATCTGTCCCACAAGATAATGAATTAGCAGAAATGTTTGTACCTAATTGAGCCAAAGCAAACACAAAAGATATTAAAAATACACCGGCTCTCGTACCTCTTGTAAAAGTTGTATCGAGAAATTTACCTAAAACATCTAAAGGTGACCAATAATTAATTCCATAAAGATGATAACCTGCAGCAGTCACAAGAATACCGATTAAACATGTTATAGCAAAAAAAAGTGGAATTGCAATTAATTGTGGTAATAATGAAGAATGTGGGGTCTTTGCAAATCTACCAAAATCAGGAGCATTAATAATTAGTGCTGCAAAATTTGATACACAAGCCATTAATGCTTTAACAAAAATCCATGAAAATTCTTGTCCATGTGGTGCTATATCATTTAAGGATCCTAAAGCTAATTTTCCATCAGATTTTTTTAAAGTCCAAATGAGGAAACCAAAAGCTGCAAATGGAATTAAAGCAGCTTTAACTGTAAATAAATGTCTAATATTATGAGGAGCAACTAATGTAAATGGTATACTGATGACCCAAAAGATGAAAAAACACATAAAATCATAAGTAGTTGCATTTGGAGAACCAAAATGATTTGGTATTCTATTAGGAAGATCATTACCAAATATTGATTTTAACATTAATGAAACCGGTTGAGAACCCAGCCATGCTTGAACAGCATACCAAACAATAGCTAAAACTATTCTATTAATTACAGGCCATAAAGAGAAAAAAATACCGAAAGAAGCTCTAGCAGTAATTGGAAAAGATAAATGATATGCTGTACCAAATCTTGAATTTAATACTACATAAATGGCTGCCCACGTATAACCGATCCAAACTGTTAACCAACATTGCCACCAATTAAGACCTAATTGCATACCTGTAGCGGCAACTTGCCAAGTATTAATGTTGAAACAATCTGCTAACCAAAAATATAAGTAATTATACCAACTCCAAACTCTTCTATTTTCTTCTACAGGTTTTAAATCTCTATTATAAAGAAATGATTCTTTTAAAGTAACATCTAAATTTGTTTTATCTAATATAATATAATTTAGATAAAATTTTTTCCATATTGATAAATTTTCATTTTCATTTAATTTTTCTAAGTCAGCTGTTGATATATTACCAGACTCCAACGATATTCTGTTTTCGTCTATAATATCATCTTTATCCTTTGAAAGATTTTCTGGTAAACCATAGGACCTAGGTGATACAATAGATGCTAACGGTTGAATACCTGATCTTGTTTGATTACTAAATGCGGCTGATAGGCCATCTGTCACTGTTGTCATGTTTATTTGTTTATTTGTTTATTTGTTTATTTGTTTGTTTAGTTTTTTATGCTATTGGATAATATAAAAACTAAATAAAATTATTTAACAAGGATTATTCGAGAATCATTAGTGGTGATAAATGTATATTTATATATAAGATGGTTCTCAAGAGTTTGGTCTGAAACCCACAACTTCAAACGTTACGGTTTGCTTATCGAAGTAAATGGCGCTCCAATAAGATATCCCATTTCTCATTTCTCATTCGATAGTTTTGTATCGATAATGAATTTTTTTATTTGGCTTGATCGCAGTTTTCATTTTCAAACCCATTACATTACATTTTGATTGATTGCTACTTCGATTAACTTTGAAAAACTTCCAAAATTAACAGCATGAAAGAGCAGAATTTTCCATCAATTCAAATTCAAAACTGTAAAAGCTTAAACTGTTTGTTTTTATCAACGCAATCGCCATTTTGATTGTTTAAGATCGTTTTTACAGTGTGGTTTTCTTATCGAAACAAAACGCGTTTGCTTATCAGTAACGTGATCTTAATATTTTGCTTCGATAAGGCAAATACAGTTTCTCGATAAATAAAAGCATTGCCAAAGTTGGATTAGATTTGGTAATTCGACGGGAATGAAACCATGTGGTCATTTATTCACAGAGTTATATAACACGTTGCAAAGTGTTGAGTCTCTCTGTGTATGGTATATTCTTGAATGTTTTGTGTATATTAGTTTCTTTCTCTCACGGTATATTCTTGAATGTTTTGTATATGTTAGTTTCTTTCTCTTGTTTATTTATAGTATCAAGATATGTCAATCAAAGCTATTGCTTCGACAAACGTCGTTATAAATAGTAAAGTTAAACCTGCAACTATTCTTTATTCGATTGAATCTGGTAAAATAATTGAAATTTATGAAGACGAGGTTGTTGATTCTATCGATAATGCTAAGTTAAAATATTTTGATGTACAAGACTACGAGATTGTTTCTCCAAATTTTATACTTCCTGGATTGGTTGATTCTCACGTTCATTTAAATGATCCAGGAAGATCAGATTGGGAAGGTTTTGAAACTGGCACTAAATCTGCCATTATTGGTGGTGTTACTACCGTTGTCGATATGCCATTAAATTCGATACCACCAACTACTAATGTTAAAAATTTTAATGAAAAATTATTGGCAACTAAAGATAAATTATGGTGTGACGTTGCTTTCTGGGGTGGTTTAATTCCAACAAATTTAAATGATTTAATTCCATTAATTAAATCAGGTGTATGTGGATTTAAAGGATTTTTATGCGATTCTGGGGTTGATGAATTTCCTAAAATTGATAAAGACTATATTAAATCATCAATGAAATTACTTAAAAATTATAATACAAAACTTTTATTTCATGCGGAGTTAATGAAAAATCAAGATGATGATAACAATAATGATATTAATAATAATAATTGTAAATACGACACATTTTTAAAATCAAGACCTGACAATTTTGAAATTGATGGTATAAATTTAATTATTAATTTATTACAAGAGATAAATGATGATAAAACAAAATTTACAGCTCATATTGTACATTTAGCATCAGAAAAACCATTATCATTAATTAAATTTGCAAAAGAAAAAAATTTACCATTATCAGTTGAAACATGTTTCCATTATTTAATTTTTTCTTCACAGGATATACCAGATTCATCACCACAATATAAATGTTGTCCGCCAATTAGATCAGAAAAAAATAGACTTTCTTTATGGAAAGCTCTTCGTGATGGTTTAATAACTTCGATTGTTACAGATCATTCACCATGTATTCCAGAATTAAAAAATATAAAATGTGGTGATTTTATGGATGCTTGGGGTGGTATATCTTCAATTGGTTTAAATTTACCATTAATATTTACCACAGGATCAAATTTAAAAAATCCTGTTTCAATTATTGAAATTGTTAAATGGTGTTGTGAAAATACAGCAAAACAAGCAGGTTTAGATAATTTTAAAGGTTTTTTAAAAATTGGTTATGATGCTGATTTTATAGTATTTGATCCAAATTTTATTTATGAAATTAAAAATCAAGAATGCAATTTTAAAAATAAACTTACACCTTATGATGGTATGAAAGTTAATGGTAAAATTTTAATTACATTTTTAAGAGGTAAAAAAATTTTTTCAAATAATAAATTATTTTTACCAGATCCAAATGGAAAAATTATATTAAAAAGTTTGAAATGAAAAATAAAAAAAAAAAAAAATGATTGATGCAATTATTAAAAGTAAATATCGACGTTTGAATTTTTAATTAAAAAAATTGGTAAAAGTTATATAATTTATAATATTTAGCATTAATGTACATTTAGATTCAATATGGCAACACTGAATCGCAAATTTTAATAAGTATTACTAGTAGTTGGTTCCCTTGACAGAGTATATCTCAGAATGCCAAGGAGCCCTGTCATATTTTTATATCACATATTGATTAAGTAGTGTTAAGTTTTCACTAAGCAGGACGTCGAACATAAACTGCGTTTATATTTGTCCTGTATATCGTTATGTTCTTGACAAGCTAGACCAAGAATTGTTTAATTACAATCAGAGGTATATATTTTATAGACATTAGTGTATAATCTCTGAGATATTATTGGCAACCGCTACTTTATGAACGAATAAACCTCAAGAATTAGTTGTTCATGTTCATGCAAAATAAAAGCATCATGAGGTCATGCCAGAAACTGTTAGGACATATTTAAATTCTGGGAAAAAAATAAAAACAAATCTTAATAAAAATTCCATTGGTGTTGCAACCATGCTTTCATTTTCATTTTGTTTTCATACGATTTTTAATTTGTACTGACCACATGAATATGCTTTGGCTTCTCTGCCAAATACAAAAGCTAAAGACATTCTCTAGCAATTTATGAAAAATTATTCTGATACAAAGTTACATTTATTTTGAATATTAAAAATTATATCCAAATTGGGTTTAGCAATTTGATTGAATATATAGATATTACATAACACAGCTTCAGGGTTGGCTTCAATTAATTAACATGGTTTAGCTTTCAAGCATATACTAGATGAAAACGCTCAAATAAAAAAAGGATTATGAAAACTTTAAATGATGTAATTGAAAATTCCAATGCGTGATATAAGTGTTTGTGACATTAAACACACATTTGAGTGGTTAGCAGATTCATTAAACATTGGAATGACATTGTTTATAACAGGTTGTTCGTGAGCAGGAAAAAGAAAAAAAAATAAAATAACAAAATTTGAGGTACCAATCGGCTTTTAATGCATATCATGGATCCACTCATTTTGCTAAATCTTAAAAAACCCTCTATTCATGCTCAACCAGTATATTAAATGAATAGGAGCCAGAAATTACATTTTCGATCTTCGTTTATTAATTTTAATCCATCTTCTTTCCAGTGTATTTCTGGACCCCAATCATTACCTCTATCTAATTCTACTCCTGACAAAAAAAAATAATCAAATGTTGAAAGCTCAATATACAAGGAAGCCAATAAAATGTGCAACTCAGAATCGGGGTCCAACTTTAGTGTATAATTATTATCTATTACTGTGAATTCGAGAGTTGGATGTGACATTTCATTTATCAATCAAAAGAAAAGCTTCTAGGCTATGAAATTCAGGAAAATAATGGGTAATTTTAGCCCAATACGTATCACAAAGAAAATAATTAATTTTGCAGGTTTTTACCTACTGTGACCCTCCAAATGCCTATCATACTATTTACTTTCTGACTGAAAAGTAAATTTTTTTTTTAAAACGAGAACGAGTTTGAGGTTTTGTTGCTTTCGAATTTACTTTTCCTGGTAAATTGGATATCATTTTCTCTTGTTTGATTAAACTGTCATCTGTTTTTTTTTTTTCCTAGTTGTGGCTATTTTCAATCGTAAAAGATACATTGTGGATTAAGAACAATTTACAAAAAGATTATATTGGATTATACGATTTGATCAAATGCGCCTTATCTATTGCATAACATAAATATAGGCAAGTGTATTCTACCCAATACGATGGCAAGTCTTATGCCATGTTATTTGAAAAAACAGTTATGAAAATTCTTGAAAACACTAGAACTTCTGGTCTTCATATCCCAAGTGATATACTATGCAGAAAAATTGTCAAAAATATTTAGGGACAATATAAGTTAATTGTTAATAACTATTGTTTAAATTATTTAAGCGTATAATGGAGTGATGTATTGCAAAACAAAATTCAGTATACTTACAATTCCTTTCAAGATTGAAAGAATTTCGTATCTACAAAGGATAAAAATACGTCTTTCGCCAAAGAAGTGCAAATATTGTATTTGTATGGGTCATAAAGCAAAAAACTGTCTACAAATTTTTGCTCTGAAGAAAATAAAAAGTGGTATCCTTTCAAAGCTTTCTAATACAAAAAGGCTATCTAGTGAGAGTAACAGCAAGATTTACCAAATTCATTATATACAGGTTCCCGTGGATATACAACGTCTTCGGCTTTAGGCATCAACATTTAACATTACGTTAGAAGATTATTTTGCTCTCGATTAGGGTGCCGAAATGTCAGTTGTAAATGACGGCAGAACTCCTCGTGATCGTAGCAACAGTTATATTGATCAATTATATGGTCTTGGAAATGAGGAAATTAATGTGAATTTATCAGAGACTTTGAGGCCTAACGGATTTAGAAAATCACTCCTTCTAGTTTCATCAAAAAAGATTGTTTTAAATTTGATTAGTTGTCACGATCTAAAAAAAAAACAGGGGTAATAATAAACAACAAGCGACAGATTCTGGTTAATAGTGTGGACAAAATTTATTATAAAAAATGGATCGTATCAATGCATTCCACTTGGTCTGCTGAGAAAAAATTTGTAGTCAATGCGCTCAAACACAAATTTATTTAAATCTTCTTCCACCAATTATTTGGTCACATCAATTTGTGTGATGTAAGAATTTCTTTAGAACAAAGATTAATAAAAAATATCAATAATTCCGATGTAGATTGATCTAGTATTGCCGAATTTTAAAGTAAGGATTGTCTAGTTGCTAAGATTTCAAAACATGGACATGTCGTTGGTTTGTGATTAAAGTATCTGCATGAATGCAGACCATTTGAATATCTACATACTGATTTATTTGGTCTTGTTTCTGGTGTATATATCACTGCTCCAAAATACTTCATTGCTTCCACTGGCGAAAACAACATATTAAGATGGATATGCGAATCGAAGAAAAACTGATACAGGATACATCGTTAAAATCTTTCATACCCTGGTCGAATTAATTAAAATATCAATTTAAGATTGAGATTTTACAGTTTCATAACCAGCTATTTTAGTCCACAGTCTAAAAAATGAATTAATAAGTTTTAATTTTAAGCTGTCTTATATAAACGCTCCAACTCCTATTTATTATCGTTTACCTGGGTAGTTAAGTGTCAAGAAATCTATAAAGTTTACAAGGGTGTGAATGAAATTAACATACTCGATATGGGTGGTATTTGGAGACCCAAGATAGATATTGTACTACTCCATTCTACCATATATTCTAGGCTATCAAGTTTGATGCAATTTCAAGGTGAAGCCAGACCACTTTGCTTGTTTCTCTTTTGGAAAACTTGCTTCATACAAATTCACTGTCACACTGTTTTGTTAAACTGTCAATAAAAATTGATAAAGTCACGTGCCCGTGATGTGTCTTTTCAAATTTTGCAAGAAACGCGATGTATATAAATACACGAGAAAAACTTTCTCGACGATTTGAAAACTAAACTTCACTATTGTTTTCTTCTTTTTGTTTTGTTACTTAAAAAAAAAAAGCTCTGAGAATCCAGTAATGGATTCTTCACAAGTAAAATTGCATTTTTAAACTTTACTAATTTTTTTTGAATTTGAATCCAATGACTGAAAAATTTAACCTCAGGGATTAAACCACCCATAATTTGGTTGAAAAATTTCATAAATGCGTCATTATGGAAGGTTGCAAAAAGCATCATAATGTAGAGTACTTTATTAACAACCACATCAGGATACCTTCTATTGGGAGAACCGCGATAAACAAGGATTGACTTTTTGAGTCATTTTTTTTCGTTGTACATTACAACAAAATCAGGGAATGGATAAGTTAATTGACTTAAAGCATATCTAGATCTCCCTAAATTCATAAATTTGAATGACCTATATCGATTTCTTCCGTCACTGGCAATAATATTGAAAACGACTTCAGAATTAAAAACGGATGTCCATAATTCTTTGAATTTTAAAGTAGACTTTCTTTGACTAAAATAAGCCAAGAACATCTAAATTTTTATTTTTTATATGATCCCACATTGAATTATAATTTCTAATCAACAATTGGTCATCATTTATAAAATTAAAGCCAAAGATCGAACGAACACCCACCATAAATTTGCAATAACTTAAAAAGTTATTGCAGACATTACGTTGTGTAAACCAAGTAAGTTCATAGCATACGATAATAACATTAATCTCGAAATCATGAGGACTTAATACTAAATTAAGAAACATAACACATTCAATGCCAATTTTTTTTAACACTGACGTGATTCTCATAATCCCAACATACGCAAGCTTCATTAAAACCACCAGCACAACCATTGCATCTAGGAAAAAATTTGGACAAAGAAAAATCAAAAAATTTTTCGTTTAAACCATCGAAACATAGAAAACTAAAAAACAAAGGTGGAACGCCTAAGAAATGGAAAAAGCTTTTGTATTTTCCAAAAGCGTTATTTAATTTATCTCTTAACGTTTCTAGTTTTTGTTTTTTGTTTTGATTTTCAAAAAGTGAAACATCGTTAACACTTATTTCTCTTTCCCTCATTAAATTTTGTAACTTCCCTATGGATGCAATGTCACAATCACCTTTTTCAATACTTTCAACTTTGTTATCGGAGGAATTCCCAATCAAAGTAGTATTTTCAGAGACATCTTCATCTTCTTCATTATTTCTATCAGCTTCAATTTGAGTAGTTTCTGCAATTATATCTGGACTATACTCAAAGTTATTTGTAGGTTCATCATTGCTGTAATTAAATGTTTCCCCAACAACATTGGAAACATCGTCATTTAAAAGACAATTGTAAAGTTCGAAAGAATCACTACTTTCATGATTGCCACAGCAGTTTTTATGACCTGTACAACGAATCGAATAAAAATCTGAAATTTGTTTGTTAATACAAACATTAGTGGAAATGCTTTCTTCTTCTCTGCAGCTTTCAGATCACAAAGTTATGCATACTCCACCATTTCGCAAACGACCCGCAGTTTGAATATATGACCCAGTAGATGGCAAATAATTTACCAATAAAATAAACTTTACAGCGCTTATATCAACACCTTCGGATACAAGTTTAGTTCCAACCAAAGCCCTCCTATTTGAATCGTTAATAAACTTTTCAATGGTACTTTTTTTGACAGCGGTTGCAACATCACTATCTAGCCACAAATACTTATTGTCCCAAGCAGAAATTGTATGCACAGTATTTTTGTATTTGCAGACGACGATAACCTTGGACGTATTATCGTACTGTAAAAATTTATCGATATAAATTTTTGCATCATTCAAAATGTTGTATGATGTGGTGAATTTTTTGAATATTTTGTTGATTTTTAAAAGAGGGATGCTTTTTACCAGATCGTGATAATAAATACATTTTCTCTTACATAGTTGTAAGATCCATGTTGTAATCAATATGACCTAAAGCATCCTTCATAATTTTTCTTGTCGCAGTACCAGAACAAACCACAACTTTCCAATTTTTTATAAAATGGAACGTTTTTAATATCTTCAAAGATCTCTCTACGGTAGTTTTTTCTCAATTTCGATGTTATGAAACTCGTCAATTACTACCATGCTCAGCATTAAATCTGAAAAATCCTTATACCAATTAGTGATAAGTTTCTTAAAGACTGGATTTGCCATATCATTGAACGTTCCAACCTACACGTCATGAATAATATCTGTTTCGAGTACATTATCCTTCAAAAATGTTTTTTACTGAGCCAACGTTGCAGTGATTTTTCAACTTCATAGTCAAATTCTTTTCCAAAACAACGTAAGGCACAATAACAAAAGAAATATATGCTTCTTTGCACTTTGAAAGAAACATTAAAGGAATTTAAATGGGAACTTACCGATGATCTTAGATATCTGATTCCTGAGGTTTTAAGATTAAATTTTTATATTTATCTTTTTTTTTTTTTTTTGTAGTTTTAAATTGACGGGAACTTTTCTGTTTTATATAATTATTTAATAAATGACGATTCATTCAAAAAATGTAGATAATACTATAATTCTATTACAAAGGTACTTAATAATGTTACAGTTTTAAATATGAATAACTAAAAATTTTGTTTCTTTATTTTTGTTTTTCATCAATTTTATCAAATGACACAACTTCTTCAAGTTTTCTGTCTTTTAAGAAAAATGATGCAAGTAGCATTGGAACCAATAAACAAATTGAAGTTATAAATAATGGTCTTTCAACATATTTATAAGCTTCAACAACAGTTTGTCTTTCATTTGTTTCCCAAGTATATTGTTGAATAAATTCCGTAGGGGAACTATAAGCGTATGCAGCTAAAGTATAATTTTTTGAAAATCGTTTTTCAATTTCATCTGGAAGTATTGCTGACCAAATTGAACCTGCAACAGTGGCTCCAATTGCGCTTCCAATGTTACCAATAGCAAGCAATAACGAAGTCGCAATTGCCATTAGATCATGATAATAAGCAGCTGCTTGAATTGAAGTTCTAAGAGGAAATCTAATAAAGCCACTACCAAAACCTAATACGCATATTCCTGCAATAATACCATTTTTATTATTAATACTACCACTAAATTTTTCCAAGATTCCAAACGCGACAAACCACATAAGAATTCCAAATATAATAATTTCCTTAGTTCTTTTAATTTTTACTACAATGAACCCAACAAATAAACCGGTCAGGACTCCAACAAATGAAAATAATGAAATATTTCTTGTGGCTTCCCTTTTTGATTGATCAAATGCTACCAATAATATAGTGAACATAAAAGTATTTTGAATAGAATAAGTTAAATCTTGAAAAAATGAAATAATTAATGGTGACCAAATACCTTTACTTTCAATATATTTTTTTTTCATCAATGGATATTTAGCAAATTTAAATTCCCAAAAAAAAAAAATTGGGAGCGCTATGGTCCAACCTAAAACTTCTGGAACAATAATTTGAGCAGTTTTCCATTTTTCTTGAAGTCCACCTGCAATAGTCAATGGAGTTAAAATTAAACCCAAAATAATTATTATTAATATTATACCAATAATATTCATTCTCCAAAACCCCATATCAATGAAGTATTCTATCCAAGATATATTTTTTGGTTTTTGAAAACTGGGTACAATTTTTTCATTATTTTTTTTTGCTAAATATTTCATATGAATTAAACAAAGAATTAATGGAATACAAGATAAAGGAAGAATGAAAGACCAAATTACAATACCTTTCTGCCAATTTTCATCGATATCACTGACTATTTCTCCACTGATCCATGTGATTATAACAGCTGGTAAAACTTGTGCAGCAGCAGCTGTAACTCTCCAGTTTAAATTTGAGAAATCTGCAGCATAAATATCTGAAATTAAAATCACACCAGTCTTACCAAAAGAAAATATGCATGCACCAGCTGCATAAATAGAGGCATTAAATGCCTTAGCTTCAAGTACAGTTCCTATTATATAAAATACAATAGATATAATCAAAACAATGGATCTACCAAAAATATCAGAAGATCTAGCACACCAAATTTGCCCAGCTACTGCAATGACTTGAGAAATACATTGGAAAGTAGATGTTGAAGAATGTTTTGAGTATGATGATATAGCTATAGTTTGGTAAGTACTACGAATAGAACTGTCTAAACCATAAGCAAACGAAATTAAAAATAATGAAAAAAAAATTAAAATTCTTTTGAATGGATGAGAATAATATTTGCAATATATTTCTGAGTTGTGTACACCTGCATTTTCGACTATACCTGTGCTAGCATTTTCAGATTTTACAAGGTTAGATAATTCTTTAATTTTGCCCAAAACAATATCATTAGTTTCCATTTGCATTTATACTGGTTTGAGTTTCATAATCCAATAAATTTCAAAAAAAAAAAAAAAAAAAAAAACTTTTTTTCTTCTAGCCTTTTATCCCTAAGGATATAGTCAGTGTTCTTTGCTCTAAAGGAAGAAGAAAAAATATATTATATCTTAATGTATTGTTAAATCCCTGTAAAAAAAAAAAAAAAAAAAAAAAGACCAAGAAACAACTATATATTCCACTTTTAAACCTTATAATATATGTTGGCGGAAAAAAGAATTTTAAATAGTGAACATTATTTGTACTAAACAACTGAAAATAATATTTCTTGAAAATTGATTATATAATGTTGTTATTTAACTTTTTTCTCTGTTTGTTTCGCGGAATTGGAAAATAAACAATTTGTTTGTTCCAGAAATGAAAAAAAAAAAAAAAATAAGTGACACCAAAACAAAGAAACAGAAAAAATATTGAAATGGCAACGAGATTTAAAAATTTCAAGTGAGTTTTTTTATTAGAAAAAGTTGCAGAATTTTAAATTGCAAATTGTCACTTTGAATAAAGCATGTTTTTATATTGTTAGGACTTATCGTAATGTGTCACCCATTCATTATATGTATACTCTAACGTAAACAAAACACAAACGCGGTCGATTTTCAATTTGTAACACAACTTTGTAATATATGAAGATATCGTAGTTGTAAATATCAAAAACAAAAAAGTAATGAAGGATGCGAGGTTCGAACTCGCGCGGACACCGTCCAACAGATCTTAAGTCTGCCGCCTTAGACCACTCGGCCAACCCTCCAATGTTTTTGTATTGTTGTAATAACATGATATCGTTAAAGCAAATATTATAATAATTGTAAAACCTAGCTAGAAATGCGGGTTAACGATTGTTATTATGTTAGAATGTTATTGACTTAATTTGACGTTTGTATCTCAAGAAGCCAGTTGTTAATTGACAAATTTGTGTAAATACGTCACATATGACAATCGATAAAAATTTGCATTTACAATGTCAACGACGCCGCGATTGAGAAAAACAAGTCAAGTTAAATAAGTCAAGAACCAAGATCACAAGACCCAGAGTAGATACATATATAACCACAGAGAACGACGTCCATAGATATATAAACCCAGAACCACGTCCATAGTTATATAGAATATATATACCCTTATTAGTTGTTCAAGTACTAATAAGACATTGAAAATATATTCCCCAGATATCCACATAGAAACCCAGATTCCCCTGCCACAATTGTTTTGGGATTGCCAAAATGTTATCACATGGTTGATTTCGTATAAAGTGATAATCTTTATTTACCCGCACATATAATAATGGCACGTGATTTAAATTGACACGTGATCTAAAGAAGCAAGAATAAGGAGTAAACAACAAAGAGTTAAAACAAATAACAAGTACAATAACGTTGATTACATCAACGTATTTTATATA